>VYZW01058510.1:9419-23976 GCA_013401315.1 Balaeniceps rex | reverse complement strand
GGGGGGGGCAATTACTTAGTGCCATAAATAAGATGTGGGATTGGAGGTCAGAAAGTTATTGTTTTGATTCAAAATTGTGAATTTCCCTTTCGCGGTCCTGTTGAGAGAGCTAGAAAGTGAAATTTAGTGCCTTTGCTGTCTGCACAGCCAGAGGATGCCACAAACATGGAAACGCTTTCTCTTTCCCGCAGAGAATGCAGCGCCTGTCAGCTTGGCTTCGGGGTCACAGTAGGTGTGTGCGTGGTGGGAGCGGAAGAAACCCTGTTAAAATCAATTATTAATCAAAGACTGTAACTTTTCATCAATTCAGAACTAGCAGTTCCAGTCTGCTGTCTAGAAATTCCTTCCAAAGAAAATAATAAAATTTTTAAAGACATCAGGAATTCTGCTTTGGTGTAAGCTGCTTGGATGTCTGCCTGGAGGCACTGGAACATAGCAACTGTTACTTACCTTTAAAGTTAATCTTAAGATTAACTGTTTATTGTTTTACGGCTTTAGCATCTGAATACCCCCTACCTGTTTTTTCCTCTGTAAATTGTAGTAACCACCTAAAATTACTTTGTTAGTGTTGGAGGTAGGGCTTTTTTGTTTGTTTTTTGTTTGCTTTTGCTGCGGGGTGGGGAGAGCAAGCAAAACTTCTTCACTTCCCTGGTCTGTCCTACAGCTCTCCATGTGCTCAAAGACCACTGACGTTGTTCCTCAGTAGAACTTTCCCTTCCTTGTGCTGTTTATTGTAAGTTTGTGCTAGTGTCTGTCACAGTATTTTAATTTAATGGGAAGGAAAATTTCTGTGGTGAACAGTAGGAAAGAGAGGCACGCAGACACAGGTGAATGGTAAGCTTAGGCAGGAAGGGAGTTCCTTGCAGAAATACCTTCATATTTGAGGAAATAGGTTGCAAAAGAGAATCCAAGTTAAATATATCTTCAGTGGATACTCTCATCAGTAGTTAAGCTCTCTAGGTTTTTTTCAAACTGTACACTTGGTTACTGCTTTCATTTATTCTGAGTGGGCCAGGTACAGGAGCGCTACTCGCAAAGGGGCTGGAGGCCCTCATAAACCCCGAAGTTGCTCAACTGCCGGACTTGTAAATGGTTGATGCCAGAACATGGTGGATGGTTGCTGCTGCGGGTATCTGTTGTACTGACAGATAAGATGGAGGAGGTACTCATCCTTTGTACACCTGTAAGAAGCAAGATGAAACTCAGTTTGGCCACTGTTGTTTGTGTCAGGAGCTTCTATGCCCGATTCTTCAAGGAACTAGTTGTGCAGTTTGCAGACCTATTCTGTGACACAGAGTAGGGAGAATATTTAATGGTGTGGGGAAGACTGTCAGAAAATGATGATAAATTGGCTTTGGCTACCTGAATGAATATACTGTGAAGAAAGTTGGCTCTTACTTTTAACTGAATTGTATGAGCTTTTTGTTTTGTTCCAGTCTCTAAACAGTTTTCTCTGTTCCATTTGCCATTACACACATAATTTCTTTTTAGAAATTAGTTGTCCCAACTTCATGCTGCCATTTAATATGGTCTCTTGGAGAGACGCCTTTGTTTACCTTCCATTATGTAAAACTTTTAATAATGCAAGAACTCAGACTATGTTTTCTACTGAGTGTATTTTTCTGCAATTCCCTCATGCTTAGAGGGAGTGTAGCCTTTTATAGCAGCAAAATGGATCTTGCATGGTTTCTACAAAGTACATATCTATTTTCCTTTTGTTTTTTACACATTAGTAAATTATCTTGGGTGTTTAGTCATTGAGATACTTTATATGGTCACAAGCTATTAAGATTTTCTCCATTTAGATATTTTTGCTTTATAATGATGCACTTTCATTGAGATAAACAATAAAAAATTATATTCTGGATCTGTTTTGGTGGTGGGGAAAAAAACCCAAGCAGTTTCCATTTGAGATCTTACGATTCCTGTGTTTTGTCAAAAATACACTTGGGACATGAGGAAGCTTTTGACTAAAGGCTTGGTTCAGTCTTTCCACTGAAATCAGTTGAAGGAGGACAGTGGAAGTTAGAATTTGAGGTGAGCAGACTATCATATACTAGAAATGTTTTCTGCTTTTTACTTTCTCAACTCTCATCAGGTTGCTTTGGTGGAATCACTGAGCCCCCAAATAATCTGTAAACCAAGGATGTGTATAAGGTAACACAAATGGAAAGGAAAACAGAAGCATCCGCAATTACAGATTTGGCCCAACCTAAATGTCTCTGTTAGTGTAAGGTGATCTAATTTCCCAAAGGCATTGCATTCTTGTTTATTAGTGTGATGAAATCTATGATCTATGTTCAAAAGTCAGGATCCCATGGATTTATCTACTATAGAGTCATGAAATCACCCACCCAGTTGTCTACTATGGAGTCATGAAGTTACAACTATGTCCATCTGGCCCAAGAGCTGTGATCTGTGCGGGTCAAATGAAGCAGGTGTTTGCAATGTTCTGTTGCCATTTGTGGCTAAATGCAAGGTCATTAGGCTTCAGCAGGTTTTTTGAATGTGACTTGTTTGTGGTAGAAGAATATTTTTCTTGTTTCCAGCTTCTTTCCAAAGGTGGAACAAAGGACTTTTTTCAAGGTGGTTTTAGTTTTACGCAAAATCTGTTCAACAATTTGAGGTATGTCTGTATTTTTACAGTTAATATAATATCAGTAAAACCTTGAAACGCATTGAAATTTAAAAATCCCTAAAGCTCATAGGTGCAAACTGTCTTACCTCTCTGCTTCTGAAAGTTCCTGGCCCCAGTTTTACCATGGGTAAATGGAAATTGATGATAGTACTTCCAGTATTATGTATAAGTATAGCGTATATACAACCCGTATTTCCTCCCCCACCATCTTTAAGCCTTTGGACAGAAAAACTCCTCATAGATAGCCTCTGCCCAAAATATATTCGCAAGACATTCTTAGAAGGCAAAAAAATCTGCCCTTCAGTTTCCAGGCTTATATGTCTGAGCAAACATTGCTTGTAGAAGAACTGAAAATTCACTGTGTGGAACGACACTTGCCCTGAGCACTGCTGCCCTGGGTCGCTGACTGACTGACAGAAGTGTAGGCTGAACTACGTGGTTTCTGTATGAGATATTTTTGTTGCTGCTTATGTTGCTTTTTTGACATTACCTTTGTGGAAACAGTCTTTAAAGCTTCTTCATCAGTTATTGTTGTACTTCTGAGTTCTAGTCAGATTACTGTGGGACTGCAGAAATTAAGCCTTGCTGTGTGGGATTGCACCCTGCTGCAAAGAAGAAAGAACAAGTTCGGACCGAGAAGTCTTGTGCTATTGATAGGTTGCATAACAGATTTGTGACTTTGCACTTAGCACCTCTTTATCAGCACATTTGGGAAGCAGCCAGAAGACCAATACAGCTCACTCTATCTGGTGAACAAAAAGTTCATTTATACAAGGGGAAAAGATGCACATAAATATAGCTGCTCTTGCACAAAAGTAGTAATGCTTCTGGGAATTGCCTTTTTTTTTATTATATCAAGATTACATTTGTTAAGAAAATAAGGAAATTATTTTGTAATTAAAAAAAAGGTAAAACTTTATGAACTCATCTTGCCACGTGTTGTCAATTTGTGTGATACTTTATTCAAAATTATACAAAATTGGAAAAATTACAGTTTTTGAAAAGCCTAGTTTCAGGTGGAAGAAGTTTGTTTATGAAGATTGTATGTATTCTTTTGGAACATTAGTTATTTTATGATCCAAACCAGTAACTGCTTGCCTTGTTAATTACTTTTCATAGAATCACAGAATCATAGAATGCTTTGGGTTGGAAGGGACCTTTAGAGGTCATCTAGTCCAACCCCCCTGCAGTGATCAGGGACATCATCAACCAGATGTTGCTCAGAGCCCCGTCCAACCTGACCTTGAATGTTGCCAGGGATGGGGCCTCCACTACCTCTCTGGGCAACCTGTTCCAGTGCTTCACCACCCTCATTGTAAAAAATTTCTTCCTTATATCTAGCCTAAATCTACCCTCCTTTAGTTTAAAACCATCACCCCTTGTCCTGTCACCACAGGCCTTACTAAAAAGACTGTCCCCATCTTTCCTATAGGCCCCCTTTAAGTACTGAAAGGCCGCAATAAGGTCTCCCCGCAGCCTTCTCTTCTCCAGGCTGAACAAGCCCAACTCTCTCAGCCTGTCCTCGTAGGAGAGGTGCTCCAGCCCTCGGATCATTTTTGTGGCCCTCTTCTGGACTCGCTCCAACAGGTCCACATCCTTCTTGTGCTGAGGGCTCCAGAGCTGGACGCAGTACTCCAGGTGGGGTCTCACCAGAGCAGAGTAGAGGGGCAGAATCACCTCCCTCGACATCTTTGTGTGTATTTAAATTAATGCAGTTACAAAGATGCATTTAGTGCATTCACAAGGATTGCTCAAAATGGTGTTGAAATGTTATAAAAAAAATATTCGGTTGCTGTATTTCCATAATCCAAAAAGTAACTGTAAAATGAATTGGGTACTGCAGGCATTGTTGGAACTCTTGTCAGTCAGGGCTTTAATTTACGCACATCATTCTACATGGCACATCTTAAAGGGGCTGAAAAATAGCAAATCTTGCTTTTCCTTGTACTTACTTTTCCACGCAGCAGTTTCAAATTTTGGAAAACTCTGGTTCTGTATATCATGCAATTTAGAGTTGCATGATTAATAACAAAGGACACATTTCTATATGTATATTCTTAAATCTTGATCAAACACATATGATAATTAAAGGACCACATCTACTGCTTTGTTTGGTACGAAGAATGCAAGAATTATGACATTTTCATTGCAAGTGAATGTTAGTGATTGAGATTTGCCCTTCAGTGACCTCTTCAGCTGTTGCTAAAGGTTCCTGTTGCACGGGACTTGGCGTGTTTTGCTACTGATGGATGTACTGCCTTTTTTGTAGGAATTTCTTGCTGTAAAGCCGTGTGCCAGTACAGAGGAGGACAGTGCCTGTTGACCTCATTTGCACTAGTGCTTCAGAGCTCGTTGGGGATTTCTGCAGAGGTCTGTGTTGTTCTGTGTGTAAATTATGCTTGGAAATTTTTTCCAATTTTCTCTGTCATTTGTTTAAAGATGGAATTTGATAAAGTTTGATAACAGTGAAATACAGACAATTCTGTGTGCATGCTGAGGGAAGTTCTTTTCTGTCCCCGTTGATGAAGTTAGCAGTGCATTTCTGCAGTGCTGCTGTCACCACTAGAAAGAATTGTGCCTCGTGGAGATTCAGGACCATGTGTGTCTTTCTTAGAAGTGTGGCTGGGAAGCCCTATTATCCCCAACTGCATTTTAGTTTGTGGTATTGCATTGTAACAACGTGTTGCTGCCTAAAACCACTAGTATGTGTTGAAATGGAGTTATGAAAGTAAGGCAAAAATGTACAGTGACTTCCTCTCCGGACTAGTCACAGTGAACATAGTGATGAAAATAATAATTTTTTTTAATTATTTTTCACTGTGATACTTGGAGTTCTTTTTCTATTAAGTGTATGAAAGGAGCATGGATTATTAAATACTTTCAGATACACAAGAGTGTTTGAGACTTGTTTGTTCCATTTAGGTTTTGCAGCTCATGATGAGCACAGGTTGCATTAGCAAAGAGAACAAGATATTTTAAGTCCTTTTGTTTTTCCTATGGGTATCGTTGCTTAGAGCCTTGCATGAGTCCCTGCGAAGTCAGCAGTTCTGCAGAGCTGCTGGGAGCATATTGTTGGATTTTTCAAAACATATGAGTAATGAGACTGTAACACGACTTAAAAACTCTGTTGCCTTTGTAGTGGACCCGGGAACAAGAAGCACATTACTTCACAATGTCCTAATGCTGAACATTAACTTTAAAAGCCTGTGAAAACTGTCAACTAAAATGGCTTTAAAAAAAAGAAACAAGCAAACAAGAAACCTCTCAAGCAGAGGAGAAAAAAAAAATCTTGCTGATTCAAAGGGAAAGTGTGCTAATCCATGTACCACGGGAACAGGTGGATTGCCTTGAGTAGCAAGTAACAGGGACTAACTGTGTGGCAGAAGAATGTATGTGTTTCACAATGTACTAAAAGTAGTGGAAACTACAGGAGTGACTGCTCAAAAAAGTAGGAATGATGCCACTTAAATCAAAATGATGTGCAGTAAAAAGTAAGGGTAAGAGAAGGAGTTGTCAATCCATTTCATAGAGACTTAATAAGATCCACAAGGCTAGTGTAAGTGCTAAAAAATGTAAGCAGTAGTTTAATAACATTGAAGGACAAATCTCTAACTTGATTATGTGGGAATGGAATTCCATAAGAATTATTGCCTGATGGAAATTAGTTTCTGAAAGAGCAATAAATAGAGATTATTTGTAGCTTTTCATGCATACAAGGTAGACTTGCTGATAATAATTAGCATACTGTTGCTCATCACCATTTCAGCATAATGTGGGGAGAAGTTAATTCTCAACCAAATCAACCAAAAATTATGATTTTGACCGCCAGTGTATCTGGCTATATACAACATCTGTTGGCAGGCTTGTTGTTCTGCTCCCTCTGTACAGCTCACTTGGGGCTCTGTAGTGGATGATCTGGACAACTTTTTTTACTGATAATGGATTCACTAAAACTGTCACTTTAAACTATGGCACTGCCAAGGAACTTTTTACTTGGATAAATACATACTTGTATAGTAACTTTTAAAAACTGAAAATGGTCCTCCTAACTATTTGCAGCATATCTTTTAGTGTTTGCATTCTTGAACTTAGACAAATTTAAGAATATTTAACCCAAATACATAAACTTTGAGCTTAAAGCTGTAAATCACTACTAAAAGTGCCCACATCTTGTCTACGTTATTTCCCCCATGGTTGGTCTGTATTGGTGCTTAAAAGTGTTTGCCAGGTAATTTCTAAGACTCGTATTTACTGCTTGTGGTGTTGAATGTATAATGAGATAGGTTTGACTTCAGTGAAGATGATGTAAGTGTATTCTGTCTTTATAGAAATCAGAATTAGGTCAGCCCAAAAACTGAGTAAAAACCCCTGACTTTTTCCTAGCCCTTACTTTGACAGGGCTCTCTGACATCAGCTGTGAATAAGTGATCTTTTTAGTCTTGTGTGTAGGCACTGAGGATATGCTTAAGGCATAAAGTCAGGAAAAGGTGGTAGGTGTTTGGTGTCCTGATAACGAGGCCCAATGTACTCAGCCTTTAAAAAAAACAAACCCCCAAAAAACCCAAACCAAAACAAAAAAACCCCAAATTGAACTTTTAAATTGTGTTTTAGACCACAGCTGATTTTTATTTAAATGAGTTTTCAATAAAGCCATCTAATAAGCAGAAATCTCTGGTCATGGAAAATGCTGGAGGGCAACTGGATATTCATGAATTATGCAGTGCAGTTAAGCGTTTTCAAGAAGAAAAAATTATTTAAATATTTTAAGGATTTTAATTGCCTATTCTGCACATGCAAGCTATGATTTCTCCTATTTGAAGAACTAGGATTTATTTTTTTGTTTCAAATGATGTAAAACAAACACCACCACTAGCATATGTTACTTTAACAGAGAAATGCTGCAATGGCTGTTCTGTAACAACTCTTACCAGCTCAGACTTCGTACCTGACCCAGCTACAGGGTCATACACTGGGCTTCAGTTCCATGAAGCCTTGAAGTATTTGCTCAGGTTTACACCCACTGAGAGCTCTGGGACTGTTCATGTGCTGAAAGCTGTCTAGACCCCCTCCTGAGTTCAGGCCCGTGCTATAATCAGTGATGTATTTAATGTTAGCGTCACAAGAGCCAATGGGAGCCATCTTGCCTGAATAAGCTAGGGTAGTTTAACCTGAGAAAAGAGTGAAGGATCCATTTTCTGGGGTTAATTCCAGGGCATTGTGCTGGAACTGGTCAGGTAATGTTCTGGGAATGTGAAGTGCAATAGATTCCTCTCAGAAGCTGTGAATCAGAGCAGTGCACTCTTCCAGAGCTATGACTGACAATATCCCAACAGTTTCTAGAATAAGGCAAAGCATAGATTTTCACTAGACTGAGTGACAATTGCTAGATGTCATGTGAAGAGGACAGAAATGAAGCTTAGTTTAGGACAGAGAGGTCATTAAGGAAGGCAGACTACTTCAGCGGATGCTTAGATTGGTTTTTGTACGCATACCTTTCCACTGCATATGCAAGTACTATGTCTGTGGAATTGGCTTTAACAGCTGGATGCCATCAGACTGAGGATGCAGTTGCATGGCAACTTGCATCACCCTAAATCTAGGCCATCGTAGCCTCTCTCTACCCCCAGAGTAAGGTCCTGCCCACTTCCTTGAGTCAGCTCTGAGTGCTTGTGTGATCACACACTAAGCTGACAGAGGCAGCTTATCCATCTGCAAACTAACCAGCTCAAATGTGTGATTAGCTTTCAGGTGGATTAACTCGCTGAAGCAGCTCACAGTGTAGTCGCACGAGAGCTAGTACCAATGCAAGGGGAGTGGTGGGAATGTCTCGACAGGGATGAAGAGGATTTAGAGAAGGCTAAGCAGCTGTGAAAAAACACCTTAATGAATATTAGAATGTTTTGTTCACATCCAGGGTAGAATAAACCATGCTTTGTAAGAGACTTGTATCTCATTGATGTTCTGAATGATTATCTAACAAGAGATCTCTGCTACCAGTTCCCCCTGGGTTTAGCGGTGACTATCATGATTATGATAATAGATCAGGTGAGGGCAAACAAAGGAGACAAAAAGATCTATCCGTATTCCAGCAAGCCTGTAGTCCAAACAGGGCAAATGAGTGGTTTAAGTAAAATGGTGGTAAACCTGGATGTAGGTAAAAGGAATGTTCCTGGTGAAAGCAGCACCTCAAGCCATATAACCTGCAAATCCTTTGAGTGGTAGGCTTATACAATCAGATCTGAGAGTCTTCAGTCCGACTTCAGTGGAATGCTGAGAATGCTGTTGAAGGGGTGGAGAGGACACACACATGCATTTTCTGAGTGGAGGAAAGAGGGCCTTTAATTCACCTATAAGGAGTATCAGAGGAAGGAATTTCTGCTCAATTAGAGGACTAGTGTGGCAAATCATGTAGAACAGAGATACAAGTCAGGGTAAAGTTGTAAAAGGATGTAAGAGGTAGCAAGAGGCAAACTAACCAGTAAAAAATAAATGTGGTATAACTTTCCATGTTCTCTCAATACTCTTTGGGCAAAACAGAATGTCATAAGGGACCACTTTGACAATTACTTTTTAGCATCTGTTAAAGCAATCTTCAAATTTAGTCATGAGAGACGTCTAATGTAGAAACATCTTAAATCACACAGGAGTTGAAGTAAGTACGAAGATAATATGAAAGGTCCTCATATTACTTGGAAAGGAGGTGTGTAAAGGGGGTTCTTTAAATCTCTGATTTTAAGGGTTTTGTTTTATAGCATAATCATCCTTCTCATCTTCACAGTGGGCATATATGAGTATGTCAAAAGGAAGCCACACCTTTCTTACAAGCACAGAGAATGACTTTAGAAAGAGGGATTGTTTTACGGCCAAATCAGGATTGTATTGCTGCCAAGTGGATTTTTGCACCAGGAGCTTGTGGAGGGAGGAAGAAGTGTTAATGTGATAACAGCCAGTGGAACTCTGCTGTAAGTTGTCATTCACAGCTCTAGCTCCTATCCATGCAGAGTAAAGGGGATGAAATATTGCCGGGTTGTTATACCTGAAACAAGACGCCTAAACAGAGGCAGGAAACGGTTCTGGCAAGGTATGTACCCAGCACCGAGTCTTGCTGCTTGCCCTTTGTCACCCTGCGGAAGGACTGCCTCCGAGTGGTGCACCCACTACCACCACTTGCCTGCTGTGCTCATGCATGTGCTGTCTCAGTGTATTCTGGCTGGATAAGCAAGTGCCAAACAGATCATAGTTTGGAATAAAAATCCCCAGATTTTACTTTTCAAAGAAATTCAGAATGTTTTCTTTAACAAAAGTTTGGAACTGAGCGAGGAGTTAGTGAAAGTGGAAAAGTGAGGAAGGATATGAACTAAAGTTTTTTTGTTTTTTTTTTTAATGGCCCTTCCGTGGCTTTATACTTCTGGTTTTAGGACATGCTCACTTCCACAAGCAGCAAGATTTTGAACAGATTAGGGAACAGTATTTTAGCCTTGCAGAATGAAATACTGAAGTAAAAGTGTGATTCAGTCTGTGTTGGAGCTTTATGCTTTCATGTATGTCATCATTCTTGGCTACATGAAATCTCAGATCAATGAATTTGATTGAATTTTTGTCAGAGACTTCAGTGTAATTGGGCTTTCTCATTAAAAGCACTTGCATCTTCTCTGCAGTCTTGAGTCTCGCACTTTATTAGATAGTTTTTTAAGTAGGCTTGCAGAGCAAATAATGTGTCTGCATCTAAACGTTTAGATAGGTTAGCTTATTTTATTACACTTGAATTCTTGGAAAGATATTTTCCTTTTGAGATGTGTACAATAATGATTACTTTCAATTTACCAATTTATAAATGCATGTGTAGGCATCAGTGTCGAGTTCTTTGGGAAACAGCGGAGGTTTGTCAGGAAAGTGTTCAAGGTTTTGCAATACAAAGTAGTTTTTGTTGTACAATGCATGTGCTAAAGAATAGCTTTAGCAGAGAAGTTTGACTAAAATGCTCAGTAATACTGTGACGTGTCACCGCCTGGTGCGAAATGAGTCACTCTCTATAGAAATGCAAAATCGCATTATAGAGTCCAGACTCTTGTACTTTATTCATATATGGACAAGAATGTCCTTTGTTTGGGATACTGTTTTTCTTCAATATCTGTATGCATTTAACTTAAGGTCATGGACACCATGCTGAGTGTTGGTGTATACACCATCACATGCTAATGATCTGTTTGATTTGTATCATTTGCCTTCATTTTCTATGGGTTTAGTGTCTTACTGTCCTTTCTCACTGCTCTTCTAGATGTGATTGAAGACGAGGTATGGTTGTTAAACTGGAATGGCTGTTTTGTAATATGTAAAAATACTGGCCTCAGAGCTGTATGTATTTGGGCTTGTCCAGAATGATTGCTCATGTTCTGACTGAACAGTTGCAATGAGCAGGAAAGGTCATTTAGTGCTACTTGGAAGGACCATAGCTAGAAGTCATCAAAGGGCAGTCTGAAGCCTTTCTGTGCAGAGATCTGGAACAAGTTTGGAGAAAGTATGAGTGATAGTTACGTAGCTCTGTGATTTATGCAATGGCATGGGTTGGAATAGGATTTTGCGCTCTGGAAGGGGGCTGGATTTTGCCACAAGTAAGTTGCATTTATTGGCAAGGAGGAGTAGGAGGCATGTAGAAATCTTGAAAAACTATGAGTTTGCAATGGGATGGACTCAGTTTCTGGAATGTACTTCTTGGTGTTTTTGCTGCCTCCAAAGTTCAGTAGCTGCCAAGGGCATCAAGAACAAAAGCACTGTGGTTTAGAAATTCCTATGTGAAGCCTGCGTTGCTTGCTTTTTCATCACACTGGTGTGGTCAAACAGTTTAAGTGAAAACTGCAGTGTTAGTGGGGTACACTGAGAAAGCCTATCTAGGTACCTGGGAAGGATTTCAAGTTTAAAGCATTTGAGATGGTAGATCACCATGTCCAGAGGAAAGACTTCAAATCACAACGTGTCCCAGAACTGTAGCGCTATAGACAGTGGCTATGCCCAAGTTCAGCTGGTGTAAGAGCCTATAGGACCCAAAAGTAAGAGTCCATCTTCAGGATAATGGTATTACTACAACAGATTGTCTGGCTAGTTAATAACAAGCTCCATTAATCATTGGGTGGTCCAGCTCATTTGTGAGAGACTGTGGGGGAACAGGGGAGGAAGAACCATGTTTGAATTGTTCTTTACTGGAGTTCAACTCCTTTGGCCAGAATGGCTTGGAATAGCAAATGCCAGGTCTCTCTGCAGTTGAGATGATGTGCGAACTCTGTTGCTGGGATCAAGCTGCTTCTCTGTGACAGCTGCTCTTTTTTCCTTTAAATGTACAACACATTTTTTCTCATGTTATTCAGCAGCTAGTGTTTAAGCTCTGTGCTAATGGTTAAAAAGAATAAAGAATGCATGTAATTAGGAAGCTGAGAAAGCTGCTATATGTTATGGGAAAGAAATAAAAGATGGTGCTTTTACAACTACAGTTGAGGATCTTGCCCAAATTATCTGCATATAGTTACTGATTGCTTAATATTTTCTGTCAAACAAGCTTAGTAAAGAAAATTATCTTAAACAAGGGCTGTATGCATTATAAGAGAAAGGACTTAGCCTTTTAGGTTTAGAAGTGGTGGAATACATTCTTTTAAACATTTTCTGCTAGAATAACATTAAACATTATGTATGCTTCTAGCTCGTGTATTTTTCTAGTAATCTTACCTCGTAGAGCTGCAGGGTCTGACCTGGAGCTTAAATCAAGAAGCGTTTTTCTGCTGACAGATCTGAAGGCAGGAGGAGACTCAAGACCCATAGAAAAATTGAAGGATTTAATACATGCTGATGACGTTTTGTCGAAGTGACAGACTTCTGATCGGAGACCTTTACCCTTGCAGATGGTTTAGAACTCACGGTGTATTGCATTTTCTGAACCTGGCATTGCAATACTTTATAGGCTGTTTGGCAAGTAGCTGTTCACTTCTATTAACTGTGGTGATGCTTATCTGTTGTGTTCTGAAGTTCAAGTGTCCCTGCATCTGTGGGAAAGTGCTTTTGCAATTTAAAGGCAGAAGGTCAAATTTAATGAAACAGAGTCATAAACAGCGCATATCTTTGCGACAGAAAGCAAAGTTGATAGGAAGTAGCTTTTCAAGCTAAGGTTTATTGCAACTCTCCTTGAAAGCAAAGGTAGTTATATCTCTTTCAACGTGCTGCGCCCCCCCCCCCCCTTCATTATTATCTGTTTCTCAAAATAACAGCAAGTACATGATCTTCTTTGGGATGTTCGCTACAGTATTTCTGCCCTAGGACTCTTCATTCTTTCAACCTTGAGTTAGAGAGTATATAAATTAACAGTATAAACCAGTCTTGCACTTTGATGAAAGAACATGAGAGTGTACCAATAAATGACTCCTGAGCAGAGCACTGAAAAGAAGAAAAGTATATGCAGCTCTTGCAGGGAACAGAAAACAGAGACTAGCAGGGGAAAAAAGGGGTGGGGGGAGGCTGGCTTGTGAGAGAGAATATTTAGGGTGGAAGGCTGCATGAATTATCATCATCTGTAGATGCACAAAGTAACTTGTCATTCTAAAATGTTTCATTTTCTGCCTAAGTATAAATTCTCTGAACTGTTTATCAAGCCACTGCTCATAGCTGTGGGAATATTTTTCTTTTCTTGACACTTATGCAGCAAACTGGAACCATAGCTGGACAGTTGTTTGGCCCTCTGAGTTGGGCTTAACATTGGAACTAACATGATGATTAGACCTTTTTCTGGTAAATTTTATCTTCAAGTGATTTAATTATGGATTTTTTCATAGGACCAATATTTACTGGTGACAAGGCCAGAGGGGACACAAGTGCATCTGAAACAACTCAATGAGGCCCCCATTCATAAAAGTATCTAGATGAAAAACCTGGTGATGGTCCTGTCAATAGGCTTTCCTTTCATGAGCAATCAATTTGTTTTTAAGTGTTTTTAAGTAAAGCAACTCTGTTCCTCAATGCAAAGCACAACAGGCTCTCACTGTGTGACTGTAAATCTGAAGTTATGAAACTACAGACTTAAGTAAATATATAATTTACAAACTGTCAAAGGGATCTATAGAGCTAACCTGACAAGTGGACATGGCATTACATCAATGGGTGCCCTTGTTTCAGATTGACAAGGCTATATCAATCAATATCAAATTCCAAGGTGGGAGAGAGCTTAGAGATAAAAGCGAAGTTACTTTATCTTCTCTGCTGTTTGAACTTGAGTTGACTAACTCAAACAGGGTGAACTCGCATTAAAATTAGACTTAAATGCAATGAAGTATGCCCTAAATGAGTTTAGTTTCTGTCAGTATACATAAATATAAAAAAGCTATTAAAAAAAAAATCTATATATTACAGATTCCCCAGGTTCCTTTGATTTATGTACATTCATTGTAATTTAAAGAAGAAAACAAACCGTAAACTCTCTGTTTATATTCAGGTTAGCAATGGACCATCTGCATCATGCTAGTGGGAAAACGGTTGGACTACTTGAAGCTATTGTCAAATGCAGAAGATAAACACACTGAAGAGGAAAAGACTTCTTTTCCTGTCTACTCCCTACTGCACTTTTAAATCTCTTTAGGAGATCATTCCCTAATCATAGGAAAAAAAACATACAAAATAATTTAAATAATGACACTTCCTTTAGTTATTACTTTTTCTTTTAAACAGAATCAACCCCTCCCCTCCAGGCTAGTTGAGATAGTAGTTAAATTACTATTTTCACCGGCTGGTAAATGAATAGCCTATCCAGGACTTATCTTTCATTCCTGTGTGTATGTGTGTGCAGATGCAAACTGATATCCATATGGTCTGTAATAATAGGTTCTGAAGAGTTAGTTCAGTTCATCTCTAGTTACAGTATGTCAAGGAAATTATACTAAGAGC
>VYZW01058505.1:2551-30958 GCA_013401315.1 Balaeniceps rex | reverse complement strand
TTGACAAGACACAAATGCATTTCAGTTCTCCCTTCATAAATGCTGTTCATATGAATCTCTGCCTGTATCTTCAAATAGGTAAGGCACTGGATCATTTTGATGGTCACCTGTCAAATAAGGCCAGGTGCATTTCCTCAAATGATCCTCTGTAAGCACGTTTATTTTAAATTGATATTTGTTTCTTCTTACTCATTTAAACTGGAGTTCAAATAGGCATGGTTTCTATCAATTGTCCTAGAGTGCTAACTCTATCATATTGTGCTAACCTATACCTGTTTCGGCAAATACCTCCACTGAAAAACACTACCTGNCCAAAGAAATGTCTTCTGCCAGTAAAAGCTGATATAATATACTACTGCACCTCTGAGCTCCCAAAACACACTCATTTCTTTGTCTGTAAATATACTGCTTTTGGGCANGTGCATTTCCTCAAATGATCCTCTGTAAGCACGTTTATTTTAAATTGATATTTGTTTCTTCTTACTCATTTAAACTGGAGTTCAAATAGGCATGGTTTCTATCAATTGTCCTAGAGTGCTAACTCTATCATATTGTGCTAACCTATACCTGTTTCGGCAAATACCTCCACTGAAAAACACTACCTGTGAATTAGCGGGGGAGCAGAATGCGAATTACTGACAAAACCTTATCTTTCCATCACTGTCAGCCAGTCACTGTCAGTCAGTTGGCTGACTGGCTTAAAAAAAGAACAAGATTAGTCCCCATAACCTTAACACTCTGGTATGATTCAAATGCAGGTATGACAATGGCAAGATGCTAAATATGTTGAGCTTGTAAAGGTAGCTGGGATCAAGAAAGTGGAACTTGAATAGCGATCAGCGATGACACAGAAAAGCCCATCCGAAAGCATTTACGAACTTGTGCAGTCTTGGGGGCACACAGCTGGATCTTTGCTCTCAACCACATCACAGGTGCCATCCGGACAAGTCTTGATACTTGGGGTGCACGTGGAATAGTTTGTGGTGATCCCTGTTAACACAGAAACAGACAGCTGCACAGATACCATGAGGCTTTGAAGGAAAGCATATTGCATCTTCTCAGTGCACATTGACACACCAAAGCACAGGTTACTTTTCTTTTTAAAATAAGCATCTATGAATATAAATACCATCTGCTAAAGTAACAGGCAAGACAACAGCTAAAAGCAGCTGGAAGAAATATATTTTTCACTATGTTTTCTGCTTTTGACAGCCCTTCGGGCATGTCATTTCCAGTTACAGTGAGTACTACTTGAAAAAGAGCCAGTTGCCCATTTTGAGACTGAAGAGTGGCCTTCACAACTAAGGATGTCTCTACACAATTTCACACATACTTGAACATGAAGGTTACAAGTAGCCAAAGAGAATTTGTGATACTCATGCAGTGTGAAGGGATGAAGCATCGGCACAAAAGCATTGTTCTGGAAGAGTCAAGAGTACTGCGATCCGTCAGATCTGTGCTACAGACCACAGAAAGCAGAGACAACAGAGACAGCTTCTGTGCTCACTGTCTGCTGGCGCATACCTGCTCAGAGGCTCATTGGTACGTTCCAAACTCAATTCACGGTCGCAGAGATTACCTTGCAAGTCATAAGTCACCCATTCCAGTTACGCTGCTGCCAACGCAATTACTACCTGGTGTTTTACATATTGTGTTCAACATCGACAGGGACAGGAACAAGAATGACCCGTTCCAACTTAACCTCATTTTCCTTCCTAGCGCACGTTNACGTTTCATTTGGGTATTATGATTAATTTTTTTAGCCCTAGCTTCTGCGTAGTTTACTATACCATCTTGTCCAGCCAGAATAAATCAGTTTATATCTATGGAAGTCAAAGGCAAAATTATGACTAAACAGAAGCTTGATTTCACACAACAGAAATGTACCTTTTCCACTCCCCTGTCTCCACTGGCATCTTCCTGTTAGCACTCCCAGGCCACCACACTCTTCACATTCAGCATGGTGTTTACTCACAGCACAAGAGTCAGGGCAGTCCTCCTCTTTTTTTGAAACTGTTGGGAAGAGTGTTTGCTGTCAGTGCAGGACAAGGGAGATGAATACACAAGCAAGTCAGCTCAAATCAGAAAGGAAAACTCCGTTCTTAGGGGTAAATAGGAAGGAAAGAAAGATGAAGAAAGGAGAGAAAGACTGAATGCTGACTGACCCAACTATCAGTAAACTTAGATAACAATTAAAGAAAAGTCCAGGTGTTTCTCCTCTGTGAAATAAAGGACAAACATGATGGCATGGTTGTCTTTGCTTGATAGCACACTGTCAATGCCTAGAACTGTAGAAATGTGCTAACAGACTGATAAGAGAAAAATGGGGACCATAAGTACTTATAGCTTCCTACAAAACTTTTAATTAAGGGAAAACACTTAGTACTTTGTGCTAATGCAGTAGTAGCCCAAAGAGCAATAGCTAGGAACGTGTGATTTCAGACAGCACAAGGCTCTTGCAAAAAGAAAAGTCCACTGCAGGCTTTTGTTTCTTCTTCCTCAAACTGTTCGCTCTTGGCATGGGGGTTGTGATATGACACAAGGGAACGGAGGCAATTGTCAGGTAGAACTGTAAGGTTCTGCACAAAGTGCAATATTGTTTGGAGAGAAATTATTATGTTTCCAGTGTAATCCTCCTCTGCCGTGGCTGTTGTAGAATATTTCTAACATTCTGCCCTTATGAACTTTGCTGTAAAATGAAGTCGATGCAATTGCTATATGAATGTTAAGCACAAAAAATTTTTAACAAAGGAAAAATTGGAGCGAGAAGTAGGGAGAAAGATGATTGAATAAATATACTTAGGTCAGAGATTTGTGGTTTCATATATATATACATACATACACACACACGTATTTTTTTTCTTCCATAGGAATATGTGAAATACAAAATAAAGGTCACACAGACACACAAAAAAGATTCTTCTAAATCAAATGTCATCATGAACATTAGGAATTGCGTATGATACACCACCTTTCTGTGCATTAGTTCTTCAAACAAACATCTGCTACAGGCAGATCTGATTCAGAGCTCAAAATGCACTTTGGGATCTGTATCTTGTAACTCAGACTCGTTTTCATTGTTAATGCCACCAGTTTATAGATACCCTACTAATGCACCACCTAATACTTATAACTCTTGTAAATAGTAAATAGTTCTAACTGACTTGGGTACTTACGAGTTCCTTCCAATACAATAGTGAGGAGGGTTTTGGTATGTTTCCTGCTCTGCTTGTCTGTAGCTTGAACAGTGTATTGTATTTCCTTGCATTCGGGTTTGCGTAGCACAGAGGAATCATTCACATAAAGGCTTCCCCATTTGTCTTCTCGGCCTTGAAGTATGCCGACTGGATAGCAGCTTATGTTGGGGGACAGTAACTTGTAGGTGATGTTCACACCACGGAATTTCATACAGTTTTCGATGCAGATTTTTCCTATCTAGGCTCAAACACCAAAGAAATCACAGACAACAGAAACAAAACTATACATCAAAAATATTCTGTGCTTCCCAAAAATATCTGAAAGAAAATTGAGCATATTACACCTTGCAGAGTTCAGCATTTATCTTGGGTTTACAGATTTGATATTTTACTATCAATGCAGTACATGAATGCTTCAAATGTGATTTATTCTGAGTGAAAATGAGAGGTAAAGCATTACCATTGTCTTCGGGCTAACAGTGGAAATGCAAAAAGCCTTGACTCAGAGACTCAAGTGATATTTGGTGCCTACTGCTGACGGTCAGCAGTGTTCACTGAGAACAAGACCCTGTGATCTGGGAAAGTCTGAGTTCAGTCCCTGCTCTGTCCCAGGCTGATCAGTGAGAAAAAACTTTGGTTTTGCTTGAGAAAGCAAACAGCTCAGTGTGAACAAAGCTGAGACTCTTTTCAAATAAGATAGAAATAGCTAGTATGTAATTTTCATAATATTACAGTCAAAAAGTTCTGGCCAGCAGAGTTCTCCAAAAGCCTTAAAAGGAATAAGAACCTCATTGTTTCCCATTTGCAAGTTTTTAAACATTTTTATCTAGAAGTGAAAATATGTCGGTTTGACATATTTGAACTTCTGCCTGCCAGAATATCTATGCTAGAGCACTCTTCAGTCTGAAACAATTTATCTAAGAAGCACAGGAATGTAAAGCCTCGTCTCCTGTCCAGCTCCTATAGGAACTGATCCAAAGCTCACTTTGGTTTTTCCATTTACAAGAGTGGGATTCGGATCAGCTCCAGAAGCACTGGCTTTCCTTGCAGGGAAAACCACAATGTGAAGGGTGGGGTGTTATTTAAGGGAACTTGGTGATGGATTCTTTTCAAATGCTGCAGTTAAGATGTGTTTTCAAGTAACACCACTGCTGGTAAAAGCATATCTGTACATCTTGGTTTTAGCATTCTTATTAAAGAATGTCAAAAAAAAAAAAAGTTTTTTGTACTAAGACCTCTTCCTATATACCTGGACTATTTAAAGTCAGAGGAAGCTTTTACAGTCCTAGAAGCATGCTTTGTCATAGGATAGTCCCACTTCATCTAACTTATTCCCATTCACATCACTAACTGGTCACTTGGCACCATTTGCTGGGTATTTTTGGTGGGTATTTTTGGTGGCAGGATAACATACGAAGACTATTAAAGCAATCAGAAGCTAGGCCATTTCTTCCATGCCGACTCCTCTCCACAGCATGCTGGGACTGGCAGGAAGAAAAAGAAGTAAAGAAAAGACTTCAACTGTTCATAAAATCTGTCTAGACAGAAGGTCTAGACAGGTCCCTTCCAGAACCACGTCATCTTAGCTTTGGTGCTGCGTTGCAACTGGCAGTGTTTTGCAACTGCTTAGATGGTGTTTCTTTGAGGCAGTAGGAGAACATAATGATGTTCCATAGCATTAACCTTTAGATAGACTAGATTAAACTGTCCTTTCTGCCTACTCTGTCATAACTGCTTTTTCCAGGCACCTTTCTGATCAACAGAAATTTCCTGCAAAGGGGATGGAGAAGACCCCATAAATTCAGGGTCCCTGAAGAGCAGATTCTCCTTAGAGTAGCACATGGGCCAGTTTTGCTTTCTCTGTATAATTTGAGGAGACACGAAAAATGCCCCCATCGAGAAGTTTCTACAAGAAAGATGGGCTTTCTCTTTTTGCCTGATTCCACTAGGTAAAGCCCAAGCCTGTAACTTTGCCCTGCACGGCAGGTTCTGGAGTCAGCACAGCTCTCGGATGCAGCAGAGCACAGCACCAGGGAAAGGAGGTAGCAGCAGCCAGCTCCTCTTTCTCATGAGGAGGGTGAAAAAGAGCATGGTAAACAGGTTTAACATTAATATACAGAGGGGAGGAAACTACAAAGGTGCATTTTGCAAGACACACAATAGTTAACACAGAAATACCATTATCAGAAATTGGAATGGAAAAATCCACCTTTTTTGCTCCAGAGTTTAATAAAGTCTGGATAATGATAATGATAACGTTCCTCTTCACTGAATTCCAGGGACATTTGGACATATAACCTCTCTAAAAATCTCAGCCGATGTTATTCATCATTTGTCTCAGTAAATGTCAATAGAGCTTTAAGTCCTTTGAGAAGTTAAATGCCACTGGGCAAGCCTGTACCGTCAGGCCATGCTTCTGTTATTCAATTCATTTAGCTGCTCAAATAGACAAATGGCATCAGCTCAGCAGTTAATCATTTCTTCACGCTCTTGTGTTTTCCTTAGGGCAAGAGACAGTTCAGCCTTCATATTGATTTGGCCCAGTACTTTTCCTTACTGCTCTGGCACATCACAGCTAATTAAGCAGACGACTTTAATAATGCGAAGTGCTGGGGACTAAGCTGCTTCCATTGACTTGTGCTTCAACCTGAGCACACTGTAAATTCAAACCCAGCCTCAGAAATAAGTGGATGACAGTAACCGATCGAGACCATCTCCAGAGCCAGAATGAGTTTTGCATTTTGCTGGTCAAGACTCAGAACAAAATCTCTTTGTGAATTTGTGTTTAGGCAGCACAAAGAGAGATCTCTTCCCACAGACTTGGTGTCATTCTTGCCAGAAACAGTTTTCCCTGCTGCTACTGCCACCCAGTGAAACTGCACAGTTAGTGGGAAGTGCCCTTATTTCCAGAAACCCTAAAATCCCCTTTCAGATGGTTGACTGTCCTGACAACAAGCAAAACCAGCAGCTTTAAAAGTTAACTGGGTTTGTTTGGTTGTTTTTTTTTTTTTTTTCTGGTTTTGCATTCTGGAACTAGAAAACTACACACTGCCGGACTTCAAATAAATGCGTTCAGGCAATCTAGGGTATGCACAGATAAATATGGTTTAACCAAATTTAATTTGGAATTAATTAATTCATAATATTGTATGCATGCACCTATATGTAAAATCTGTGTGTACATGTATACATATATATACACACACATAAAAATCAATTAATTCATATATATTCATATATATAACAGCTAAGTTTCCACACTTTTTAAAATTATAGTCGAGTTGTGACCCATTTCTAGATGCTGAGAGCTAGACTACGTGTATCTTACATACCTATGCTGTTATTTCTTTTGTGGGGAAACCCACCGATTTCACCCTATCACCAGGCAAGAGTTTTTTACACTGCTGAGAATAAAGCTTTCACAATCTGGTGCCACAAAAAAAACCCCAAACCTAACATGTGATCTGCAAAAAAAGCACAGAATATGCTCTGAAGTTTCTAACAGACTGCAAATTTAAAAGTTGCAGCCACAAGGCATCACAAAATGTCATAAAGAAGTAGCTTTTTGTAGGGAGCCCGCTATGTGAGCACACTTGGTATCTTTTTCTTATTTAGGATATTCAGCGCAGACTACGGGTGAAATGTCCCTTGACTAAGCAGTAGCATTTTTATTGGTCATGTAAGGCCTGTTCCATGCTCTGAAGAGCTATCAGGCCATAGTGCATTTCATGAGATTAAATATAAGAACACACAATATATCTAATTTTCCTTTTTCTTTCTTTTTACAATTAGCCAGAGGCTTAAAGATTAATAAAACTGAATTCTTCCTTAGAAGTCTTTTAATGAATTGGTTTTCTCTGCAACTGGGATGATCATATTTTAGTCTCAATCCTCCCCTCTGCTACAAATACAGCAGCAGTTTTATAGCTTTATTTAGTTATGAGGTATACTTTCCAGCAGCTCCCCCAAAATGGCTCATCACGGATGTTTTTAATATTCACTAGCATAACATTAATTATATTGAACTAGTTCCTTATTAATGTACGTGTTCCATAGGAATTACATTGTAATTTTTATCTGATTAATGTCAACCTGTTAGAAAGTGTTTCTGGAAGGCATTATTAGTGGCAATGGTGGTGATTAAGCTAAAATGAGGGTTAAATTAGGAAATACATTAATTACTAACTAGCCATTATCTAGAGAAAAGCCATTAACATACTGGAATATGTAGAGCTGGGACAAATTTCTTTTTTTACCCTTGATATTTTTCCAGTTATTTATGCCTAAGCCACTCACGGTTGCAAGTCCTTCTGCCTCTATTTCTCTCTATTAATACTTCCATGTGGAGCCCCTCTTCTGCTACTATGTGATGGGAGAGCTAGTGTTCGGTCTACCTGCTACCCACTGCATCCAGCAACAGTCATATTGATATCACAGTTTTCATTGATTCTACTTAAAACAGCTACAACCAACACTTTAACGCATCTCGTCCCAGTGATCTATCTACTAAGCTTTGTCTCTAACAGAAAGCGAAGGTATAATTAACACAGTTCTTACTTGTGCAAAACGTTCAGCATTTCTGTTCACTGTGAACTGGTAAGTCATGTTTGGAAACTGAATGCTGACAGGGAGGATGGAGACATTGAAATGAAGCATCACCGATCTTTCTGGGCCATGAAATTCTGTGTCATTCACCAAAACATCCAACTGGAAGGAACGATGCTCTGTGACTGAAATACTTTTATTCAGTACCAGTTCTGCAAAAGAAAAGATTAGTCTATTACCAACCCACATTATCTGCAAATGTATGTTTTGATTTTGCAATCCCAACAAAATGATATCAAAATTATACATATCAAAGTTAATCCTAACAGGAAAGAGAAGAAGAGTTAAATATGAAAATGTGCTCCTACGGGGTTATGCTCTGTGCCATTCAAGATGTTTGGAGAGGTCCTCTTCCCTTCCAACTGCCATGGTGAGAATCCTACAAACAGAACCTCTTGCTTACCAATATACACAACATCATCCCGTACACTCCCTATCCCAGAGATGCACGAGCTCCACATTGTCAGTATATGTTTAAAACTCAGCATTTGCTTAACTTGAAATTTCTCAGCTTTTCTTGGCTCAATATTTACAAAATGCTTGGAAAAGTTCAAGAGCTTATTGGTCAGTTACTAACAAGCAACTTCTCCTTTATTTGAAGAAAGAGACCTTACTGTACTCATGTTGAGTTCCCCTCACTTGGCTGCCATTTGGGCTGAAGTGGATTTCATCAAAGACGTGCTCTACCCGAAATGTTTCACTTATCCAGGGATCATCCGTAATGATGGTTCCTGTGTATTTCTTTCTGCTGCTTTCAAGGGGATAAATAGGTGTGGTGTCTGCATCGTATACAGTTAGCGTTGCAAGGACGGTTCCCTAGGAGGAAATAATAAATGACATTGCTGAATGACCTTGAAGCTTTCTTCCCGATACATGTTAGGAGATTGAAATATTGGTCAAATAAAACCTTACAACCTTCACTAGAGCCCACTTTCATTCAAATTAATTTTAAGCTTCAGGTCACCACTATTTCACACCTATTTGGATCTGAGTTAGAAGCTCAAAAGAAGATGGCAGTGAAAAAGAACTTGTCATATAATCATTTGAGTCTATGTCTAAATACAGTGCTAAAATTTTGAGGTAGGAAATGAGTGCACATGCACAGCTCTTGATTTTTTTCTTTAAAAAAAAAAAAATCAATGTTATTCTACAATACTACCAAAAAAGCAGGTAATATGTGCACTTAAAAGACAAGGAAATACATTCAGACAGGTCAAACTCATTACCTGAAATGACAGGAATGGCCTGGGTTGGCTGTCTTCTGCTTAGTCTACTAGATTGCTGTTCTCTACCTGGACACTGAAGCTACAAGGCCTTTAAAATTTTTATTAGCAATTCTGTTGTTTTGAGTTCGTTTAGTTACTAGAAAAGATCGAAAGTTTCCAAATATTATGGTTTTTTCCCACTGCAAAATGACAGTGAAAATCACTACATTCTGAATGCTTTACAGGCATGTAATTTCAAAGAGAATATTTTACTTTATAGAACATTTTTATGAGACCTTCACTTTCCATCATCCAGAGCTAAATCAAACTCCCAGATCTCAACATTTTCAAAAGTAAAAAGGAATTACTTCATGACCAGGCAAATGTGATGTGTTCATAGGTGTCTTGTCAACACTTGTTCTAGTCGGGAGGTGGCAGCAAGCTCCCAAAAGCATTCTTTTCCCTTCCAGACACAAACATGAGCAAAATACACTTTGAAGGGAAATTGGACTGCAAAAAAAATGCCGCTGTTGTGAAACAGAAGTCCTCTCACGAAAAATGCACATTTAGGCCACAAAAGAAGTGCCTTCTCTATACCATTGAATTACAAAGGATTGCTGCTCTGGTGGGAAGAGCCAGAGAGCCCACTTGTATGCTTCTTTACTGAAGCAAGGGGTGTACGAGTGCAGAGGGCAAACACAAAGACATCCAGGGGTTTAGATCTCTTGAAAGATCACCTTGGGGCGGTAAGGGAAAAGTGGGAGGGCACCATTAAAGCAAGATCCTGGAGCTCTCCCTTAACAGCCTGACACTGGAAACTTTAACACCTTTGCGGGTGCAATGTTTGTCTGCAGCAGACCACCGCTCCTCCTAACTTTCTGTTAACTGGTACAGCATCCTAATAAATGTCCTGAATGTCCTGTTCTGATATCTTATATGGATTTGCATATATGGGAAGGATACACACATACATCTGTTGTAACAACTCTCAATTTTAGTCACCGGGGGGAAGCAACCCTGTGTTGTGGTTTAACCCTAGGCAGCAACCAAGCACCACACAGCCGCTTGCACATCTCCCTGCCCTGGGGGGATGGGGGAGGGAATCGGAAAAGTGAGAAAACTTGTGGGTTGAGATAAAAACAGTTTAATAATTGAAATAAAATAAAGTAAAACAGTAGTAGTAATAATAATAATATACAAAGCAAGTAATGCACGATGCAGTTGCTCACCACCTGCCAACTGATGCCCAGCCAGTCCCCAAGAAGCATTCGCTGCCCCCCGGCCAACTCCCCCCAGTTTATATACCGAGCATGACGTCATATGGTATGGAATAGCCCTTTGGGCAGTTTGGATCAGTTATCCTGGCTGTGCCCCCTCCCAGCTTCTCACTGGCAGGGCATGAGAAGCTGAAAAGTCCTTGACTGGTGTAAGCACTACTTGGCAACAACTAAAACATCGGCGTGTTATCAACATTATTCTCATGCTAAATCCAAAACACTGCACTATGCCAGCTACTAGGAAGAAAATTAACTCTATCCCAGCCGAAACCAGGCCAACCTGTAACAAACACAGAGCAGAGCTCAGTATGGGGAGATACAGCGATCCTGACCACAGCCCTAGCAATGGTCCATCCTTGACCTCAGGAACTGCTAACGCTTCTTTACACTGTTTAAATTCTGACCCAAACTCTTCTTACTTTGGGGTCCAAATAAAATATAACTCAGGGGAGAGGAATTCTACAGGCATGGAGTTTTACAGTCACAGCTCTGGAGAGCATGGTGTGGTCATGTGCTTGATGCTGAGATCCGTTACCCAGAGCACGGCATTTCCCAGTCATGCTGCCTCCCACCGCTGCGCTCCTACTGCAGGGACTAAATAAAGGAGAACATTACCTCCTTCCTGTTGAACTCCACAACCGCATCTGCAGTATCAGTGCCATTGGGAAGGAAGGGAGGAGAGTCATCTTCATCTAACACATTCACCAGGAAGGGCACCTCAACCTGCATTTCCCTGAAGCCCTCTCTCACGGTACACTTGGCAATCAGCTCATATCTCTCTCTCTCTTCTCGATCTAGGCGCTGCGTCACACTCACGCCGGTGGTGTTCTCATTGTATCGAAAGGGCATACCTTCAGCTGAAAAACATAGCCACAGTATAAATAGGGACAACTGCTTCCCATTATAGGGCTCTGATAGTTTTCTTCTTTAATACTCTTGCAATAAATCCATTTGGACATCATGACTGCATGATAAAAGGCAGACTCAGAAGTGAAACAGAAGGAAGTTGTGGGGCTATATTTGGATAGGCAGAAAACATGGAATGGATGGGAAGATCCTACAGTCTAGAAGAAGCACAATTTAAAGCTCAGGATATTCCCAGTCTGCTCTTAGTAGGTGCAAACTTCTAAAACCAATCTTTTTTCCTTAGGGAAGGAGATAGTCCTCCTTCCCATCCTCTTTGTATATCTCAAAGGCAAAATCTTCAGGCTCAGTTCACATTTGCAATGGAATTTCCTTTAGAGAATCAATCTAGAGGATCTACTACAAAAGAGATCCTAACAGTGCAGCTGTTTACATCTATTGCTGGTACGTGAGTGGCTCAGTTCCAGTTTTACCTGCCAGCAGTTTGTAGGAAATGCTGAGATTCTGACACAGATGATGAACTGAGGGTAACTGGAGCTGATGGAATGTGCCAGGTGGTTTATTCTCTTTGATGTGAAAGGAGAGATCCATTTCTGTGAAGCAAAGCTGCCTTGCTGTCAGGGAACTGCAAGCTGGTGCAGTACCATTGATCAAGGAGAGGAAAACCGTGGTGCGCGTAGCAGAGTCACATTCCTTCTCTTGGAAAGGGTGGGATGAAAGGAAGACATACAGCATCACCTTTGATAATGGCATCCAGTTTCCTACAGCTTCAGAAAAAAAACACCAGAAGAAATATTTTACTGAAGGCAAGCCAACATTTCTTTTACCCGTTTTGTGTTCTAGTCTATTATTCCACAAACCACCATATAGTCCTACTATGTAATAAAACAATTCTTGAATACATCATCTGCTGGTTGGAAAACTGTAAATCTTATTTAATGACCCCAGTAAGCCAAAAAACTACAGGTGTTACCACCAATTTTACACTGTAGAACCTCACAAAACAATATCAGCATTCTGTCCGTAAGACACTAACATAAACAGGTCACTATCAGCAATCAGCTTTTGATAGGACTGGGGTTTGGAGGCACTAGAGCAGAGTGGGGTGGCAGCAGGGAAAAAGAGTGTGCAAAATGGCAATAAATATTCTGGACAGACCCACAACTGGTAACTGTCAATTTAAGTCACGGTGCCCTGATAGTTTACACCAGTTGAGGATATGCCCAAATTGTTTATGCTTAGAGGACAAATTGCTTCATCATTTTGAAATATAAAGAGCTGTTCAAAAGATAACATAGAAGTTAAAATCAGCCTGTGGCATCTACTAATATAGCCTCAAGCCTTAATTATTTTGATTACCTTGCTTTGACTACAGACAGAATGATAGCATCTCTGTAACAGATCTAATTCACTTGAAAAGATGATCTAGGTCACTTTGATCCATATGAATAAAACAAGACTCTCAAGTTCTGGATAGCTGTTCTTCCTTTGCTCAGTTACAAATAGCTATCTGATATTCATGAACACTGAGTACCAAAAATGCAGTGAAAATGGGTAAGATATCAAGCACTCAGCACTTAAAAAATAAAGCAGTAAGTGTCTGAAGTTGAACATTTAAACATGAAGGCACTTAAGTCAAAGGGTAGCATTGATATATGGCTCTTACAAACTCAAGACAGTTACTACAGACTCTCTCCAACAGCAGAACTTCTGCAACTGATCACAGCAGTATGCCATTAACTCCTCACCCATTTCCTCCTTCACCATCTAATGATACCTAATTTCCTCATAGATCAAAATCACCAAAACCAATTTACTGCTAGAGCATAAAAGAAGGGGGAAAAACTGAGATAATTCATTTCTGTAGTTTGATAGTAAGCTTCTCTAACAAAGCCAAATCTCAAGAGAGGGAGAGAGGTACACTTAACCATTTCTTCCAAGAGCTGTTTGGTGTTACATGCAAATGCACTTTGTGAATCCACCTTACCAGACTTCGAGGACCGTTTGTGTAAGAGTTTGAACTAATCTAACTGCATTGGTCTGGGTGCTAAGCAGCCAGATTAACACAGTGGAATTGGCTTAATTTGCACCAGTAGATGAACAAACTGCAAATCTCAATGTAAAGCTGTGACTTACACAGCTGTGAAATGCAGGGAAAAAAAAAAAAATCAAGTAATCCAGCTTTCCCACTGTACTGGAATCCCCAGTGTGAGCAACTGGATCTGTCCCAGGTCACTGTTTGCTTTGGCATGTGGCTCCCCGCATTTGCTGTGGGTTTCGTTGGGTCTGGTTCCTCATTTTAAAAGGGCGGATGTGTTTTTTTCCAAATTTGATGCTCATATTCATATGCTGGTGGATAAGTTTCATGATCTGAATGTACTTTCCTTTAACAAGAGATACTTCAACAAGAAAAGCTGGTCTTCTCATACTTACACAGCATGTTAAAGTCTTCTCTATCCAAGCTTTTGCTGAGGTAGAGAAGTCCTGTTTTTTCTCTGATTTGAAACCAATGATTTTCAAGGGATCTTGCTCGAGAAATTATGAGATTCTGGCACAGATGAAAGTGGGCCACTTCGCCATGTGAATCCCTCAAGGCATGGATGTGCAGGAGCGGCGTACCTCCTGGCTGATCAATGTAGACATTCTCCGAGTACTCTTTCCTGGGGAAGTAGAGACCGAAGACAGCTGCAAAGGAAGGCACACAAGAGGAGAGTTGCTCCCAGTTAAATGATTTTTGCACTGGCATCTTCTTAAGACATGCATTTCCAAAGAACCAAAGGCCTCATTCTCTAAGGATTAAAGAAGCATTAAAAAAGATGTGGAAAAAGGCAGATCCTCATCTGGTGTAAATAAATATAGTTTTACTGCACTCAAGCCAGGGACGTAGCCACCAAAAATTTGGCCTATAGTTTATGTTCAAGTTACAGAATCATATGCTTGTTGAAAGCAAAACTGCCTTGCTGTAAACATGGCCCAGTTTAAGCAGAACGTTTAATGAAGCTCTGCTTGCCAAATTTTACTTAAGTTCATATCTGGAGCTCTCAGCTGTAATTCCATTATCTCACAGATGATATTCAAAGAAGGAAAAATGCTTTGATGAAATCACACACTTTAGAAGCCCGAGCACACTCTCTGTTGAGAGAAACCAGAAATGTATCAACAGCTCGCACACTTTTCCTAGGATTATATAAAACCTCTTACATAGGAGTCCTTTTGTGGCTCCCTCCCTTTCTAAACAGGCCAGCATGATACTTTTGGTACAGAAAATGGGAGTTGTTTAAATAAAATTGATTTGAAAGTCTCATAAGTATTTTAAATATGACAGATGGGAAAGCTGTGAACTGACTTGCCTGAAAGGAGGAGGGAAACGTACATTTATTTTTAATACAATGGCTGTGACCGACCCATTGTTCTTCTCCAATTTTTCCCCACCTCTGACACCACAGAGATTTACATTTAGTAGGGCTCAACGGCCCTCTGATGCCTGTTTCTTCAGCTGATCTCATCTTACCAGGTCACTTTGCAATGGTCTCTCTATCCCTTTTCCAATGCCTCCTGTCCAATTCTACTGCTTGCAAATATGATCACAGTGGAATGCTTGACAAGCAAGGCAGGCTCAAAGTGATGCTCACTGCACTCACGCGCACTGAAACGCTGGAACTGTCACTCTTGTACTTCACCTGCACTGACAGTCAGTACTTGCTCCCATACAAAACAATACCTGCATATTGCAGAATTTTGCATCATTTAATCTGATTTGATAAGGAGTAAGGCATATAAAAGGCTCACACATCTGCGGAACAAATGAAAATAATAACAATTTCCATATGTTACTAATGCAAGACTATCTTAGCTTAAATCAAGCCAGATACAACTGGAAACGATGGTAATACAGCAGTAAAATTGAGGATATAATGCCAAAACATCTTCAAAATAGCATTAGGCTATAGCACGTATTTATTTTTTATTATTATTGGATCCATACACTGTTCTACTGAATGGAGAGGACCGCAAACAAACTGTAAACAAGAGACCTCTAATTTCATTTGGAAAGACCACAGAAACCACTGTACCTTGCAATGATTCATGACATCATCAGTATCCCTGGATGCAATTACATCCATGAGATTTACAGAGGCCCATTATTTTTTCTACATATACTTTGCAATATATGAATAACGTGGTAAAGTAATACGGTAGGTGAATTTGCTCCAAAGTAATTAATTCAAAGGGAAGCCAACAATAATCTTTTTGAGAGTCTCAGAAAAGCATTAACTCTTGACATCCCCTGCCTGGAAGAAAACTATTACTTCTGATTCTGGTGCTACCACCATCTTTTTTGAAAGTTAGATTCCTGAACATTCATAATAAATTTCAAATACTTTTCCAGTCCCTCTGTCCGTCTTTTCTGAAGTGCAGGAAAACCTGGTGAATATGCACCGCTAGAAGTCCTAACGAACTGGTTCATGAACAAGAGGGATAAGGTGATATCCAAATAGCAAGCCCAGTCCCAGTGCAGGCAAATAGATTTCCTTGAGGTATTTTCTATAAAATCTTGATTCTAGAATTATGAAAACTTCCTCACGAGAAATTCAACACTGGAAATTCACTGCTTAAGACTAAAAAATGACTTTTAACCCACTGATGCATACAAATGAGTCTTACGCAACATTAGCAACAGGACAGAGGAATATTTACTTATTTCCTTATTTCTAAGACTGGGGTGAACAGTTCTATGTGAGCGATGCTGTGTGCTCAGCATCCCAAACACATCACGCGGTGCAAGAACCGGCACCATAGCAGAGACATGAAATCACTGCCAGTAAAAGGAGCATATTGAAAGTAGAGTATATATAAACAGTATTGATGTGTAAAGTGTGAAATTGGAAAAGGGACAAACGGGGTATTTTGAGCTGTAATTATTTATTTCGTTGTCTTAAACAAGTGTTAATCTTTATATGCTTTGCTCTACAAATCTGGACCCACACAGCATGCTAGTAGGTACACAGCAGTGTTTAACAAAGCACATGAATAATTGAGACAGACATCGCCACTTAAATGTCCGAAACTTTGCGTGCAACTACACGTCAGCAGAGGTCAGCATCCTGACTGCTCTGCATTTGAAAGGAAACGTCAGTATTTATGCTGCAGACTCTCTGAAATTCTCTGGCATGAGTTCACAGGAGCAGTCTTCTCCGTTCTCAGAAAAAAAGGGGAAAAAATCCTGTAACATAAAAATTTGATTTCTCTGTAGATAACAAATGCAAAACAATACTTCATGTTTTGAAAAGAGAGGAGGATTCCTTCATAAAATAATTTAGAATTTGCATCACTAATTAACCAGAAATGTTTTTCACAAATATAAAAGCCACTTTAAGAAATTAGTAAAAGCCGCTGTAAGAAATTTAAGTAGAAGCAAGATCTTTTTCTCCCTGATTCAAACCTAGAAGCTGATGAAACTAAATTCCATCCATCAAAAGTGTTAGTTTTTAGTACAGAGCATACTTCTATATGAAGGACAACACCTAAGGATAGTTTTAAGTGATACCAGTGAATCTGACATGCTTTCATGTTTTACTTCGAAAACAAGTATTTCAAGTGAAGAGACTTTACAACACTGTAGAAACTTAGATGGTAAAATTAAAAAAAAAAAAAAAAAATTGATTTAGCCATGTAACAAGATTCACCCAATGCTGCTGATCTTGAGATTACTGGGATTTTGTAAAGTGGTTTGTGTCACTCTCTAACTCCGTTTCAAGCACTGAAAGAGATGAGAGGTATGCAACAGACTGCCCAGGTCACAACCACACTCTGCATATAAATCTTTGGAGGCTGATTTTGAAGGATACCTTTGAAGTAGAAACATAGCACCCACTTCTCTGAGCCATGTTCATTCCTTTAAGCCCTAGTAAGTTAAAACCAGATTCAATAAACTTGCCATCTGGCAAGTATGCTGCAGGAGGAAGAGGTTCTAATCCTGGCCAGAGTTCCTTGTGTCCTGGGAAAAGAAAAAAAGAAAAAAAAAGGAAAAAAAAAAAGAAAAAAAAAAAAATTCAATTTCCAAGGACTTGTGCAAGCTTCCTATGGAAGCCAGATGGAGTTTTTATTGAATCTGCCATTTAAATAAAGAGGAATTGAGATGGTTACGCTCAAAACTGATGGTTAAAGTGCTTTTGCTTAGGAATTAAAAGCAGAGAAACATTTCACGTTACAACCTTGAAATACGCCATGAGAAGGTTGTGCTCTGTAACATACATGAGTAACGTAATATACGTAGAGAGAGAGAGAGAGTTATTGAAATATTTTGTAATCTCTGAACTCTTTTTTTTAGAGGATGCTTGTCCTGGTTTTGGCTGGGTTACAGTTAATTTTCTTCCTAGTAGCTGGCATAGTGCTGTGTTTTGGATTTAGGATGAGAAGAATGCTGATAACACACTGATGTTTTAGTTGTTGCCAAGTAGTGCTTACACCAGTCAAGGATTTTGTTTTTCAGCTTCCCATGCTCTGCCAGGTGCACGAGAAACTGGGAGGGGGCACAGCCAAGATAGTTGATCCAAACTGCCCAAAGGGCTATTCCATACCATATGACGTCATGCTCAGTATAGAAACTGGGGGGAGTTGGCCGGGGGGCAGCGGTGGCTGCTCAGGGACTGGCTGGGCATCGGCCGGCGGGTGGTGAGTGGTTGCATCACTTGTTTTTTCCTGGGTTTTGTTTCTCTCTCTCTTGTTCTCCTTTTCATTGCAATTTTATTACTATCATTATTATTGTTATTTTATTTCAATTATTAAACTGTTTTTNGGGGGGGGGGGAGGGGGCGAGCGGCTGCGTGGTGCTCAGTTGCCGACTGGGGCTAAACCACAACAGTCCTTTTTGGCGCCCAACGTGGGGCACGATGCTTCAGCTCTCCTCTATTCTACAATCAGCGCAGAAAACATGGCAACCTCTGATGGATGAGCAATATTACATGATAATAGCATATCAGTAACATACAGAAAAGAAAAGTGATCACGTTTAAGCGGATGTAATGCTACTGACTAATAGCTCCTACAGGAAATAGATACAGTTATGACAGCAGTTTTCCAGTTCAGGGAGAGAAAGCAGATAAAACGAGAGTGGAGAAATGAGATTATATGTATTTTGAAGCCTTGATGATTGCCTTTTGAAATAAGACAATTTTTTACGTGGCTCTTTTCAGTCATGAATGATTAGGTAAATAATGCATTTTTTGATACAAATTGATTTTTTGTACAAAATTTGTTGTAGAAAACTTAACACGTTTTTAGTGCTTTTTATGTTTGCCACTATAGACTTGAGTAGCATAGGTGAACTACTCTTGATGAAAACTATTAAACTGACCATAGCAACATTATACTCTTACCATCAACCATGATGAGGAAAACCATAATTTAACTTTTTAGTCACACAAAATGAAGTGGTGTGAATTTTTTTATGAGTAAAGACGACGACCTCACTATGAAAGACAGTCTCGCAAACAATGTTTGCAACCATCTTTCAAGGTAAAATTGCAGACTTCAGAAAACGTGTTTTGAAAGAAAATTATCCCAGTCACAAGATTTGCTCCTGGGAAAGGACGTGCTTAGATAACTGGGAAACGGTCTCAGCTCTACATGGATCACTTGCAGAGTCTCAAAGCACAGTGGAGATGGTGAAAAGAAAGGACAACCAGCACACAGCAGGGCCACTGCTCAGGAGCATCCTGTCACCCTGATCCACAAGGCAAAGGACCTGTCCACAACCACCTCTTTTAAAGAGAAGCTGGTGCAGGTTGTAGCAGCCAGTGAACTGCTGGTCAGTGAAACACAGCAGCTAGCTCACTCTTGAACCTGGGATTGAGAATCTAAAAGCTAAACCCACAGAAACAGCGAAAGCAGCACACTGCTCAAATTCAAGGCCCACCACCTAGCCAAACCATTTGCCCCAAGCTAAGCAAGCAGGTGTCTTACATAGCTCATAGTGAAAATTCAGAGCTTAAATGACCACTGCTTGGTTTAAGTTACACCATGTATTTGAACTAAAGGCCCAGTCTCGATTTAAAGTCTTCAAATGACTGAAACCTAACATCTCTTTAAAGTTATTTTGGGTTTCATTACTCATGTCATCTGAAAAATGTCTCTCTAGCCTGTATGTTTGCTACCATCCAGCTTCTGTTCACCAGATCATGTTTTAAGTTAGACTTTTTTCCACCAGGTGAAAACCTGCGCAAATTTCATGGTGTCTCTGGATGAACGTGCATTTAAAACCACAAAGCACCGGGTTGTGTTCTTAAGAAAACATTAAAACAAAACAAAACAAAAAATCAGCAAAATTGAAATGGAATGAGGGTTGATTTTCATTCAGCAAGTAATATACATCTATATAACCCACGTCTCACAAAAGTCACTCAGAGCTCCCCAGCATTTTGGAGGACAACACAACAATTTATTAAGAACAGAACAGACCTCATGCAATCAAAATCCTTAATCAAGAATTGACATGCATCTCCAAGAAAAGGGGTATGCTTTTAATGCAATGATAGCTCCATCATTCTAACATACAGGATTTAACAATATAACAGACGAACATGGGAGTCTGCTGTTAATAATACTCCATTTGTTGCACAGCATCAGATTTCAACAAGCAATTATCTGGCAAGGTTAGTTTTGTGTTCCTGAAATAATTATCTCTACTTTTGATGAGTAGCCATTATGTTCCATTACTAGTATTAATATACCCAATGTTTGATACATCGGAGAACAAGAGCAGCAATGCACTTGTCTATTTTAAATTAAAGGACTTGACCACTTAACGCCCTTGTAGCCCCTACAGAATTAAGAAATAAACTCGCCCTCATAAACCAAAAAGTCAGTAATTTAGAAAAAACACTGTCACTTAATGGAAAGGTAGCATGAAACAGCATAGCTGGAAACAACGCTATGTGGATTGAACACCCTGCGAGGTATTCAAGACAATATCCACCATTTAACACAGGCTGATCCATCCCATAAGAATAAAAATGTTTTTGCCAGCATTTAGATGAATGTCTCTTCAGTCAGAGATGGTTTAACAGAGAGAACAATCTCCACATTACGCAGGGAATCGCTCCAATCTTTCCTTCGGTTCAGCAGCAGTATTTTAAATGAAGAACTCCTCACTGTGCTATCCATCATTGCACTGGGACTCATTTAAAAGGTAATCACAGAAGAAGAACTATTTCCAATAGACCTGGCTGCACATCACCAGAGATAACCACTCAGAGAACTAATATCCACCAGGGCAAAACATAACCATGGTTTAAACAAAGCACCCTGAAAAGCTATTTGAACATCTCTGAAAGGGACCCGTCAACAAGAACAGCTCTGGAGCTCAGCTCAGACCTGCAGTTCGTGGCAGAGCACAAGCTGACAGCTTCCTTTTTTAAGCCAGGGTGAGAGTTTCGGTGTCAGAAGCTGCAGGCTGGGCAAGAGCTCATGCCAGGCAGCACCACTCACTCATCACCTCTCTCGGAGGTCCTCGGCTGACTGCATGGCCATGGCACGAGACAGCCTGTGCCAGCTGGGGACATAGCACCGGTGGTGGAGGGACCCCAGGTCCACTGTGCTCCCCTCTACAGGCCTGCACAGCCAGGCGTGAGGGTAAGCCAGCCTCCCCGACTGTGCTACGTGTATAACCACTGCTCAGGGGAGACACTTTCTTGCACAAATACAATTATTAAAAATTTGTCCTGGTTTTATACAGAGAAGTCCAGTCAAATTCTGCCATGAGCTCATCGAGTTTAGGCTGCAGCATTAGTGCCCTAGGTACAACTCCTAGCGCATTTGAGAGTCACTAGAACAATGACGAACAGAACTGGCGTACACTTACTTAACAGCAAGCCATTAACACGGCTCAGCAGCATGACGTTAGTTATTTTTAGGTGTGTTATTTTTAAGCTGATCATTACAGAAATTGTAACAGATGTGATATGAACCGGAGAACATAAGAAACTGTATTAAAGTGAAAATGAAATTAATTCCTATTTTACAAAGCTGCTCCTCTGGACCCTAGGTTAAGAGTGGACTGAGGAAAGATGACTGTAGAGCTTCATACCAGAATTTTCTGAAAGTATGCTCAAACTTTATGGAGCTGGATAATTGCTAAGTTTCACCTGTTGCATACATTTAAATGTAGCACAATTGTTAGAGAATGATAGAATGAATTTCAACAGCAGCAGTATCAGCGGAATACATGTGTTTTACACAATATGATACTTCCAGAGGGAACAGGTCCTTACAAAGTGATGGTAAGCAGAAACAATAGTTAACTGGAACACATTCCAGACCTGTTAAACTGGTCTGCTTTAAGTTAATTGCCTCTCTTGTGATTTTCCTCATCAGATTCCCATGGTCACATTGAAAACAACCCTGAATTTTAGACTGAAAACATAGAAATTATGTAGATACCAATATGAAATAAAAAAGCTCAGTCAACCACCTGTATTAACCTGCTAGTAAGGAAAATGAGAATTAATTCCACAAGACATTAATAAGATAGACCTGGTAAAGCCAAAAGATGGATCAGACAAAAAGAAAGTTTGCTTCCTGTATCAGGCATTTTGAACATAAATTTTAAAAAAGACAAGATCAAAGATAGACCCTAAATTTGTCAAAAAGAAAATATTCCAGTTGGATTTGTGAGAACTGTCAAGTTTTTAATTTTTGTCTCAATTCAAGAATGGAAAATCCATGCAGCATGGTATCTACCAGAGAATGGGACAATGCTTCTGACTAAAGCTCTACTGGTAGTTCACTAACGCCCAGTTCAGCCCGAGGTCAAACCTGTGCCTACGCTTTCCTTTCAGAGCCTGTACTTCTAGGTAAGTTTTAGAAACTCACTTTTTAACTTCTGTAAGTGCTTGCTTTCTTATGGTTCAGGTTTTGGGGTTTGTTGGTTTTTTTTTTAACTTTAGCAAGAAGGCAAATTTTTGATGCTTCATTGTTCTAAATACCAGCGTTACTAAAACTTAAAGCATCCCTCAGAAATTAGCATGCATGGAAGGCTTCTGTAAGACATTGCAGAGGTTTCTGAAAATTCTTCAGATCCTGATTCTGTCACTCCTCCTTATTTGTGTGATTAAATACCCCTTCATTTTTAAAGTATGGCTTAATTGCTTAAGAATAACTGGATGTAATTTTGCTCTGTGTGAGTACAGAGCTGAAATGTAAGACAGGGAAAGTGATGGACTATTGTATTGCAGCACAAATTACATTAATAAATGTTTAATATAATTTATTTACATCTGGGTCAAATTTAGGGTGTTTACAAGGCAGCGTAAAAAAATTAAAATGACATAATGTTTCATTTTTATACCACTCCAATTCAGCTCTGTACAGACACGATTTATCATGTTCCATACTTCTGTATTTCCAATGACCTCTCTGTATTTTGCTTTGACAACTAATCCTGACTTTACAAGAATCAGAGAAATGATCTTACAAAGAGAGCCCATGCTAAAAGCTGAAAAGCTTGAGGGTTTGTTTGGGCTTGCTTACCGTAGGTGACGGGTAAAAATCCTCACTTAAAACCTGTGAAGGTAGAGAGTGTGTGTGTGTGTGCGTGTACATACTTACATATGTATCAGGATTAAAACAAGATCCTAAAATCAGTTGGATTATGAATTTGTGAAAATATACACACATACACACACAGAGCTGTATTTTCAGCCATTTCTTTTCTTTAACTAGTTCAGCTAGAACAACCATCAGGACTACCTGGAGGTGACTCAGTCTGTTTATACAGAAGCAAAAAGAAACAGTTACACTACAATGTCTGTACATAAGAGGCTTTTTTCAGCTCAACTGTCATCTGCAGGATCATAAAGCCCATGGTTGTAAACATAAAAGAAATATCGATCCACAAATCCATAATGTCAACACATTATTTCTTGTATTACCTGATCCTGAAGTACCATCTACGCAAGTGTCTAACAATTATACAAACAATAAAAGAAAAAGAATTAACAATAGGTTCAAATTGTTGTCCCCATGCATAAACTATGTAGCCTTTTCCAACTTTAACGTGGAAGGTTAATTGGAAATATTTTAAACAACAATTTTTCATTTTTGCATGACATAATGCATATCACATTTTTGTAACTAAATAGCACCTTATTCAGTGAGAATCTACCTAAAGCAAAAGGAACACTATGAATAAAAGAAATTTACTTTAAAAAAATAGTAGCTCAATCTTTGGAGACAGACAAAGGTTTCAGCAGTTTCAGCATCAGAAACCAGGAAGCATCTCTAAAGAGATTGCTGTAAGTACTTCCCTATCACTAGAAACATCTTGTACAATCCTATGTACCATTTTTATTATTTTTTAAAAGGTAATTTGGAATAATAATGGTTCATAACATGTATTCTCTCAAAATATTCCCCCCCAAGCAGGAACTGGATAGGGCTAGGGGCTAACCTGGCACTGCTGAAGACATACAAATAAGAGATTCAAGTAATCAAGGGTTCATTTTACATTTTAAATGGTCCTCTCTTTTCTGCATCATATAGGTTTGTAGAAAGGATGAGATTATCAAGAAGAAAGGCAAAACTGAGAGTAAGTGTTGCAATACCATCTTTATAAAACTTACAGCTCCATCATAGACAGGCTCTGCAACCGCTGGGTCACCCTTATCTACCACTTCTTTTTAGTCATTTTCTTTTGCTTTCACTAGTTTCAATGAACCCCAACAACCCAACACATTCAAGGTTTGTTCGTGTTGCTCATATTTCTGGCAAGTAGAATTATTCTACGTTATATGACAGGAGGTGCCAAGACAAGAAGGTGGACTCAGTCTGCTGTTTTATTTCTAATTTTTAAAATAAAATAAAGACCTATTTTACTATTCACCCTCCACGTGCGCTCTCTATGTGCCTTCTAGAATGTGTTTATGTATTGTTTGCATTATACATGCAGAGATTGTGATACATGAGAAGCTAGAGAAGACCAGCGATGTATGTATCACTGTTCCATGCTAAAACTGACACACTAGTTGTAAATCTCAAACCCATAAAATCCTCAATTAATAACGCAGTGACATACAAGTGCTCTAAACTCTTGTTATACTTCAATTAGTTTTCACATATATTTACACTGAAAATGCTGAGCTCATATGCAGGGTAAACATTACAGCAGTGATTTGGAGAACAAGGTACGGACAGCTAAATATATTTAAATTGCACAAAAAATAAAATGAAAATAAATCACAAGACACTGTCATCCATGGAAATTGTTCAGCATACTTGATGAGGTGACAGGATCCTCGAAGGTAAAGACAAATAAGCTTAAATTCATTACCTTAGTCAAAAGGGTATCAGTATCACAATGCATTTCCTACAATAAGATAAGGATTTAGATCACTGTGCTGCTTCCTTAATAAAGTACTAAATTTTCACAATCCCAAGTCATGAAAATGAATGAAAAAAACCTGTTGATTTATGACAAAGATTTGTATATGCACAAACTCCTGCGTTCCATTACTACTTTAGCTCAAGTTTCCCCATTGCTTTTCCTCCAGCTGCACTTGGTTCTGCATCATCAAAATGAACACGAGCCTTCCTGTCAATTATAAGTAGACAGAGTCAGATGTCAGGGATCACTTTCTGACAGCTTAGTGCAATTCTGATGCTAATGACCACAAACACCTCCATCTACTTCCTATGCCTATGTCATCTTCATAGGGCAAATATACTTTAGTGAAATATGTACCAATATTTCTCACAAACAGCTTTTTTTTTTTTTCCCTCTCATCGTCACTGGATTGCAACAATTAACAAAATGGTAACCCTTGACCAAATGGTAACAGTATTGGTTTTGGATAATTGCACAATGCATAATTCTTCTTGATCAACAACAGTGGCTCCTCTACCCGAGTCATGGTGAGAGGGGTCCGATTTTCAGAGAAAAGGTGAATGCGGCACCTTCTTACTTGCTGGAGAGTGAATGACTTCACAGCACCTCAATCGATTTTTACTTTGGATTCTCCACTGTTGCATTGAAAACCCTATTTTCTATATTTAGTGCAGATGTGTAAAAATTAGCCTGCTAGACCTTCTGTAGTGACACAGGAAATAGCTCAGCCTGAATTGTGTTTTATCCATATCTAATAATTCTAGCGTCCCTCATTTTCTCCAATTCCTGCGGTTCATGAAAGAGAGAGATGGCAGTATCATTACTGCCTTGCAGTAGGAGGCAATCAATGAAAACTTTTGCTGCTGGTGGTTGAAAATTTGCCAGAAAAATGGTAATGACATGAACGTCCACCTCTCACAGGGAAGTGCTCTGTTATTAAGAGCTGCTATTCTCTTTCCAAACACTCAAGGGAGCTATGAGCCTGCAATTCGATTTTTCAATCCAGGAAGGGAAATCTCAGTGTCATTGTGCGCTTATTTATTTATTTAAAGTTTTGTCATGAATTTATAGAGCATTTTGGTTTAGATTATTGAATTTTAGGTGATCTATGAAGTGAAGTGCAGGCAAAAAGGTCTTGTCATTTTGTTATTTTTTCATTTTTAGTTTATATTATTTCCTTCTAAGAAATAGACATATATGCCTCAAACACAAATACATGAGAAGACCTAGAGTACTGTTATGACACATCTGCATTTGAACCTCTTAATTCCTTAAGACACCCTGGCAGAGAACACATTTTCTTAAGTGCTCTTAGAATACAGACCTGCTTTTAAAATAGTTTCATAAAAATCTGTATTACACCTGCCATCATAAAAAACCAACCAACCAAACAAGAAACCCTGCCATCCCAGCTGTGAACATCACTGTTTAATAAAACTGAAGAACTTCTCCTTTGGGGACTTTTAGTCATTACCACACAGTAGTTAGTCATTATGCTGTTGTCTTAAAGCATAAGCATTGTCAGCAAAAGGGCAGAAATTGTATTGACAAGGCTTGGAAACAGGCTGACATAACACTAACGATATGCCTTTGACACTGACAGCTTTTCTAGACAGCTCTTATCAACTACCTTTAAGACATGAACTACACTGCATTCCTGACAAGTTATAGGAATGAACTAGAGAAGCCTAAAAGAAAGAGTATAAAAGAAGCAATAAAACCTGGAATAGCAGAGGCCTTTACAGCAGTTTACAAAAGCTTTATTTTCCTTTAAGTGAACTTCTGCGTTCTAGCCCAGTCCCTTGCTAGAGGGCATGCCAAACTATCACAGAGTGCCAAACAATCACAGGTACCAAACAATCCTCCTCTGATCATTAAAGACTGAATTTGCTTAACATATTTATAGCTATTTTGATGCCTTTTTTTCACTATAGAATTTTACTGTAAAGTTAAATCTTCGCCCTATGTTTATATCCTCCACTGCCAAAACATGAGAAGGCAACTCCTTTATATCTCTCATAGACACTTTTGATAAAGGTTTCACTAATCAGAAAGCAGCAGCATTTCTGTTGGGTAACTTCCGATCACTTACTGTCTTTCATCATTAGCAATTTCTACACTACATCGAGGTCTGAACCGAGTCCTGGGTTGCACTGATGCACACAGATAGTCCTTGATGTTGACATTTATTCTGAACTGTAAGACTACCAGAGTAGTCATTCCGATCACACGTTTTTGATGTATCAACAAAGTGTAAGCGACAGTCCCAGAGTCAAAGAAAGTACTGTCGTCGTTCAGCGCCTAACCCCGGGCAACCCGACCCAAAAAGAATATTGAAGCCCAACGTTTATACATTTACATTTTTCTCAGATGGTGAAAGTGATGCTTTCTCTCTGATGCTTTCTGCTCTGTTTCCGAGCTGAAAACACCTCCAATGCCACCTCCAGTCGCAAAGAAGTAATCATGTCTTGTTCCAGCACAGTATCTCCATGCACATTTTATCAAGGCATTTTGATTTTTCAACTCCTCTGCAAATGTGCTTGCTGCACCATTTCATAAAGAGCTCACTTTTTAAATGTAAGTGTCAGCAAAAAACCTCATTTCCTCTGCTTCCCCTCTTTCCTTATTGAGGCAGTAATGTTCACAGGCTAAAAGACTATAATGCATAATGAAAATAGAAGTTCAGATTTCAAATGAGTACCACAGAAATGTAAATTCAAAATTGCAGGTTTACTATCTCTGCTCAGAAACTGTTACCTGTGCCTTAAAAAAAAAAAAAAACAAAAACACCACAAACATTTTGGCATCAACAAAACAAGCAGGGGTTTATGCCGTGGCTGAGACTCAAGTGCATTGACTTTTCCATGAATGCTTTTCATGAAACAGAGTTTCCCTGGAGCAGGAATAAATAGCTGACTGGCTTGATGCTTTTTGTTGTAAAAACTTAACAGAGCTTAAACTTAAGGCATACACTTATTTATCCCCATTTTATCATTAATAATAACTATTACATTTCACGCCAAAAAGAGACCACAACATACAAACCTTTATAACTTTCAGATTTCTTTCTATGCTACAGCTACCAATAAAATACAGTAGGGCGTACTTTTCCTTTCATAAATCTTCTCTGCTGACAGGTTCAGGATGCAAGACTGAAGCTAAATCTTCCTAGAATTTGTGAAGTCAGTGTGACAGAAAGAAATGGAAAAAAATCAACCTGCTGGACTAAACTCCTGGGGCTCTCATGCTACACGGGATTAAAAAATACTGGATTGGGAAATTTCAGATCGAAGTTCCAATTTGCAGTTGCAATTTAAAAAAAAAAAAAATGGAGAAAGGGAAGAAGAAGGAAATACAACATGATCTCTGTAACATAATGAAATGTCCATAACAAAAGGTTATCTGTATATCTTCGTATTCAAAACTTGAGCAGAACTCCAAAGATGATTCTCCTTGAAAAAAAGGCGACCTAAAGCATCCTTTGGTCACCTGAGCCTTACTGAAAATAAGAAACTCTGTTTCAGTTTTAACATGGATCCGCATTGACTCTAAACACTGTCACTACATGTATGATGCAAAATTTATACAACAATCGACAGAGCCAGATACCTAGGAACTTTCTTGAATAATATTGTTCTAGTTTGGGGCTGCAGTACAAACGGTCCAGCGTACAAATCAATCTTCATGTCTCCGAGGTTCTCTGGTGAACACTAGGTGCTATTTCCCAGAGCATTAACCAACCACAGGTGTCAGTTTTTACGTATATTTGGTGCGCATTTCTTTTGCTGATGCACTAATATTTTTCCGAGTGAAGGACAGCAAAATGTACCGGACAGCTGCTCACTTTTCTAATGAGACTTCAGTGTGAGAAAAGTGAC
>VYZW01058503.1:26703-45807 GCA_013401315.1 Balaeniceps rex | reverse complement strand
TCAAGCAGGGCAAGAAAGAAGACCCTAGTAATTATAGGCCTGTCAGTCTTACTTCGGTGCCTGGTAAAATTATAGAGAAGATTATTCTGGGAGTTATTGAAAAACACTTGAAAGACAATGCAGTCATCGGTCAAAGTCAGGGTGGGTTCATGAAGGGAAAGTCATGCTTTACTAACTGAGTATCCTTTCATGACAAGGTTACCTGCCTAGTGGATGGAGGGAAGGCAGTGGATGTGGAGTTTTTTGGATTTTAGCAAAGCTGTTGATACTGTCTCTCACAGTATCTTCCTGGACAAAATGTCCAGCATACAGCTCGACATGTACACATTACGATGGGTGAACAATTGGCTGAAGGGTTGGGCTCAAAGAGTTTGTTGTGAATGGAGTAACATCTGGCTGGTGGCCATCACTACTAGGATTCCACAGAACTCAATTTTAGGGCCCTTTAGTTGTCTTCAATATTTTTATCAATGACCTGGACACAGGAGTTGAGTGCACACTAAGTAAGCTTGCCAACTATACTAAATTAGGAGGAGGTGTTGATTCCCTTGAGCATAGAGAGGCCTTACAGAGAGATCTTGATAGGTTAGAGCACTGGGCAATGACCAACCATATGAAATTTAACAAGGACACATGCTGGATTCTGCACCTGGAACAGTGTAATCCTGGATATATGTATAGAATGGGGGGCAAGACGCTGGAGTGCAGCCCCGCAGAAAGGGATATGGGGGTTTTGGTTGACAGTAAACTCAATATGAGTCAACAATGTGCCCTGACAGCCAAAAGGGCCAACTGTATCCTGGAGTGCATTAAGTACAGTATAGCTAACCAGTGGAAAGAAGGGATTGTCCCATGATACTCAGCATTGGTGTGGCCTCAACTCAAGTACAGTGTGCAGTTTTGGGCTCCACAATACAAGGATCTGGAAATATTGGAAAGTGTCCAAAGGAGGGCACAAAGATGGTGAAAAGACCAGAGAGCAAGACTTATGAGGAGTGGCTGAGGATACTTTGTTCAGCTTAGAAAAGAGAAGACTGAAAGGTGACCTCATTGCTGTCTACAACTTCGTAATGAGGGGGATCAGGGAGGGAGGTTCTGATCTGTTCTCTCTGGTGTCCGTTTATACAACATGAGGGAATGGCTTACAAAGCTGCATCATGGGAAGTTCAGATTGGATATTAGGAGAAAGTTCTTCACTGAGAGGGTGGTCAATCATTAGAACAATCTCCCCAGGGAAGAGTTCATGGCCCAAAGCCAGTCGGTGTTCAAGACACGTTTGTACAATGCTCTTAGATATATGGTTTAACTTTTACGTTGCCTTGTGTGGAATCAGGAGTTGGACTCGATGATCTTCTTGGGTCCCTTCCAAATCAGGATATTCTATGATTCTATGATTCTAATGGGAGTCCACACATTTCGGGAATTTTCATTCAGCAATTTTTAATTGTCTGTTTTTTCTTCTCAAATTTAGTTTTCTGGGATGCTGTTGATGTGGGAAAGACTGTAGATTTCCTGACTCTTCTAGGGAAGAAAATGTTCCTGTAAATACACCACCCTAATGAAAGGAGAATTGAGACAGCGGAAGAAATACAAAAGACCGAGATTTTGATCTGGAAAGGGAGTGCATTGTCTTTCTACCAGGCAGATAGAGAAGAAAGAACAACATCATTGCCTGGTGAAGGCAGCATCAAAAATATGGAAATAGGAAAGACCTGAATCTAGTTTGCAACTCCTTCTGGCAGGTGATGTGGATTTCTCTTGGTGAGTTTCATTTACAGGATTATTAGTTACCTACAGCGATCAAACTCTTCCCACATGATGAACAAGCTTTTAATGGCACAGGGAAATTGATGCATCTGATGCATTGCTAGCCACATGCCAGGAACTGATATTTTTTATGTTCTGTTCCACAATCACAAATTATTCAGTCAGTAACCACAGGAATCTGGAAAACTCTTGCTCAGCTGCAGATAACAGACATTCAAAAAGCACAAGACTTATCTAGTCCAAGTCTTCACCAGAATGGTATATTAAATACTCCAGCGATTTGTGCAGTCAAAATTTAAGTGTAAGAGAGAGACAGAACTTCCCCAACTTCTCTCTCAAGAGACAGTTTCACACTCTGATAGGTAACAGGGACTTGGAACACACATTTTAAAGCAGAGGAGTTCTGATATGCACTCAGCTCAATACTGTAGCTTTCCAGAATTTTGCTTGTAGTTTTTACTTTAGTTCAGGCCCATTTTTCATTGCTATAAAACCTTCTTTATGTTAAATAATCTATATTTTGTTGTGGTGTTTGCATCCTTTAAATATTAGTAAACTCTTTCCATGTTCTGTCTTAATTATGATTTAAACATGCTGAATATGTTATTTAGCGTTTTCAATCTTTCTCCATGTGTCATTCCCTCTAGCTTTTTTATCACTTGTGTAACTTCTTTTCAGTTGCCTTCCAATTTCTCAATATCCCTCACCAGTGGAGAGCCAGAACCAATTGTACTGGTTTAGTTGCGTATTCTAAACAGTTACATATCAAAGTATTATTAACTCATCGATCAAGGTGCAATGATGTTTGTCAGGAAAGGATGGCACAGTAGTCAAATGCTAGCTTGGGCCTCAAAAGATTTGGGCTTATTTCTTTGAAAAACCAGAGATATCCTCTGTAATTTTAGGCAAATCCTTTAGGACTAAGTGCAAACAAGGTCCTTAAGGCAGACCTGCACTGTGCATTGCTGGGCAGGGCAGTGACCACTGAGCAGCTCGTGGGGCTACAGGTGCCTCTCCGCAGCGGCATGCAGAGTTCCATGTTTGGGTCCTGGCTTGGGATAGGTATTGTATTCAGGCTAATTAACTGTGTTTCCATGTTTGTAATTCGCCTATATGTCAGGCAAATTAGCACAGCCACTGCACTGTGTTAAGGTGGCTATTTGCTTGGTTGGTTCTTCTCCAGAAGGTCCAGGGCCACACTCAGTGAGCATGTTACTCATGTACTTTACAACTGTAGCAGTCTCATTACATCTGTGTGAATCTAATGGCTCAGTGTTCATGTAGTTTCAGAAATTAAGATGGGAATCTGACCTTCAATCAGATGCAAAGGTATTGGTCTATTTCTGGCACCAGCCCTGGGATCTCTACAACACAGTGCTGTGAATAACACAAACATGACCTGTCTAAAAGGTTGCTGTTACAAGGTTCAGGTACTTAATGAATACCACTCTTGGGCCCTGTTCCCCTATTATCTGGCGTGCAGTTCACCACGATCAATTCCCTGTTGGATGTGGGGGGGGGGCATAGGCTGTCATTCAAGAGGAAACATGAAGCATAATGCATATCTGAAATCATGTTCCTCTCTAAGACTGACATTCAGTTCAGGAAATACCATCTCATTCTACCTAGAATCCACAGTCCTGAATGTTTCTTCTTATTGTAGGTATCTACAACAATTCTTTTAAAGAAATGTCCTTTCATAATAAGGGACGTTAACAGCATTCAACTTTAGGCATTTAAGTATGACTAAGATATGGGGCCAGTCACCTTAAGCTTCCTATATAATTACTGCAAAAAGACAAGCTCCTCCAGGGGATTATTCAGAGCAGGAATTTAACTTTGAGAGACAAGGAAATTATATGCCTAAAGTTAGAAGGCTTGAATAACCCTGAGTAACCTTGAATAGCGGATGCAATTGCTTGGCTTGAAGAGTTCCTAGCCAACAGTCTGGCAAATGTTTAATGTGAACCCAAGACCTCTTCCAGCCCCTTAAATAAACACTATTCAATTCATTCATAGATGGAAGAGTACTGGTGGAGTTTGTAAAACTATGTGACGTGAGAACAGTTCAGACTCCAAGACCTAGACTCATACAAGAGAGCAGAAATTATGACAATGTGATACATAAGCATCTCAGCTAAATTCTGAATCCATTTTTCACACTGTAACAAAGTTCTGAACTCTCTTTGACACTGAATCTGATCAGGATAATGGTCTCCCATTATCAAAGATGGACAAAATTGTTATGACTGAACTTTGTAACATCAGCTATGATGATGAGAGGGTTAACACTGATCTCCACAGAACAGTTGAGATTGGAGGGACCTTTCCTCTTACACAGGAACAGTTTTGTACTGGAGACATCTATAAGCTCTTAGGTCAGTTCTTCTTTTTTTCCCCCAGATTTCTGTCAATAATTACAGCAGAATAAGTACTTTTCTTCAACACATAAGTGTTGGAGTAAGTAAGCACATCAGTACCAAAGGTTATAACATTTTAGATCTCAGACCACAGTTGATTTCATCTATGGATACCTCTAAAGACTGTCAGCAGAAATTGTGAGTTTTATAGAATGTATGTATAACTAATAGAAAGAAATAAGGAAATAGCTAAGAATGTGAAGCAACAAGTATAATAGGAAGAAAGGAGAAAGATCCTTTAAGCTCACATAATTTCTATTCCCCAGGAAAATCCATCATAGGTGTGAACTTCCTTCTCATTAATCTCCAAGAATCTGTATCCAGAGAGAGACACTGATGGCATTAATGTGTGCATACTAAAAAAACTTCAAGGATATGTAAGGCCATGCTTCCACAATCAGTAGTGTACGAATATTACTAGATCACAAAAATATATGAATCTGATCTGAGTTTGATCCTGGTGACCAGGCTATAATTCTGTGAAAATGAAAAAGAACATATTCTATGGAGTTCATGTTTTTATGCCAGCTCAGAGAGAACTATGTTACACCAATGACATTCTGATCTGGCCTAAATCCTGCTTATACAAAAAAAGTATGTGACTTTTCTGAACCAGTTGGAAGCAGCAAGGCGAGTCTACACTGAAACAATATTTTGCATCACATATCAAAAGAATTTGAAGTCTATGAGCCTTATGGCCAGATTAACAGTGTAGTTAAAGGCAGAGTTCTGGTAGGTGAAGAGGGAGGTTATCAAGATCTCAGGAACTTTAAAACTAATCATGAGACTAACACAATTTTTGGTCAGTGCTTCTGCATTTGCAGTTTTGGGAGATGATTCCTTTCTCAGGGATTCTTGATTAAAGAGGTTAAGCAGTTGTGAATGTAGCTGGCTGTTAAGTTTATTTAGAATTTTATTTTATTTCAATACTCAGGGTAATGGAGAATGTTTGCTTCTGGAATCAAATACATTTTACATATTGTATTCCTTATATCCAAACCCACAATCTTTATTTGTTCTTTTTCTCCTCTGTCCTTTTTTTGGCCAGTAAGTTTGAACTCCCTCCTGCAGTTGTGGCAAAGACTAGTTTTTAGCACTAGTTAAAGCACTCAGCTAGGAAGTTCTGTCTACACAGTGGTGATCAAAGCTTGGTTTCCTTGCCAGTGAAGATGTTCCCACCATTAAGTTAGTGCAGCCTAGAAGAGAGGCAGGGTAGAAAGCAGAGCTGATGCCTTGCATTAATTCATTATAATCACTTCAGATCAACTGAGTATCACTTTTAACATAATTACTGCTAGGAATGTCTTCTATTCATTCTAGTTACTAATCTTTCTGTATCTGATTTCCTATCTATAAGATAAAAATAATAGTATCTTCAAATAATTGTCTTTAAAATATTTTCCTTGCAGAGCCATCATATAGCTGAATGTTCTGGTGGTTTTGAGATGCCCATGTATTATGGCATGAGGGACAATCAAGATCCTTCAAAAGACAGTTAGAAAGCCTAAAACTCCCCGGTTTTCTGTGCCGCTCTCTCTCAAACCTGAGGTAATTTACTTTCCTTTATTGGTTTTCTATATTACATCTTCACATTCCTCTCTCATTTTATGTATATACACAATATATATGTGTGTACATGTACAAACTCACTTATTTTCTCTCTGTGATGAAGCATAATTTCCTTAAATGCTTTTTGTCTTTCTAGCTTACATTTCCATGTTATCCCATCCCATTATTTTTTATATATATATACATCTCTGAAACAGCTCAACAGATACTCATTTGTGAGTTTCATTAACATGCCATTAATCCCCTTTCCAGATCATTAACAAAGATGTTAACTACTACAGGACTTAACATTGATTCTTTTCCATACTATTATTTGCTTCCTCCCATTCAATACAATGCCATTTGCCACTAATATTCATTAACAGACCTTCAAACCACTTCTTTAATCCACATTTACATGGGTTGTTTAGAATTAAATCTAGAATAAGGATATTTTGCTTGTTTGCTTCTTCCTTATGCAATACTGAATGGGTTGCCTAGCATCAAAGCCTATTTCACATATTGCATTTGCTCTATCTCATAATATTTGTCCCCTTTAGATAGGGTCAATTGTACAAAAGGTAGCTATAGCAGATCACAGAATCACAGAATGGTTGAGGTCATCATGTCCAACGCCCCTGCTCAAGCTCTGCCTAGAGCAGATTGCCAAGGACCACGTCCAGATGGGTTTTGAATATCTCCAAGGATGGAGACTCCACAACTTCTCTGGGCAATCTGTGCCAGTGCTCAATCACCCCCACAGTAAAAAAGTGTTTCCTTATGTTCAGGCAGAATCTCCTATGTTTCAATTTGTGCCCATTGCCTCTTGTCCTGTCATTGGACACCACTAAAAAGAGCCTGGCTCCATCTTCTTTACCTCCCCTCAGGTATTTATGTACATTGATAAGATCCCCCCTGAGCCTTCTCCTCTGTAGGCTGAATGATCCCAGCTCTCTCAGCTTTTCCTCATATGAGAGATGCTCCAGTCTCTTCATCATCTTAATGACCCTTCACTGGACTCTCTCTAGTATGTCCGTGTCTTTCTTGTACTGGGTAGCCCAGAACTGAACACAGTTCTCCAGTTGTGGCCTCACCAGTGCTGAATAAAGGGGAAGGATCACCCCCCTCTACTGGTGGCAACACTCCTCCTAATGTAGCTGTGGATACTGTCAGCCTTCTCTGTGGTAAGGACACATTGCCAGCTCATGTTCAACTTGCTGTCCACTAGGACACCCAGGTCTTTTTTTGCAAAGCTGCTTCCCATACTGTCAGCCCCGGCATCTACCAGTGCATGGGGTTATCTCTCCTGCCTGTTGAGGTCCCTGTGGATGGCAGCATAACCCTCTGGTTGTATCAGCCACTCCTTCCAGCAAACTTGCTGAGGGTACACTCTGCCCCATGAGCCATATTATTAATGATGTTGTTGAACAGTGTTGGTACCAGTATTGACCTCTGGGGTACATCACTAGTTACTGGCGTCCAAGTAGACTTTGTGATACTGATCACCGCCATCTGGGCCCAGTTACTCAGCCACTTTTCAATACACCTCACTGACTGCTCATCCAACCCCCAATTCTTTTGTCTTCTTTATGAGGATGTTATGAAAGACAGTGTCAAAAGCCTTTCTGAAGTCTAGGTAGAAAACTTCCACTGCTCTCCCCTCATCTACCAAGCTAGTCAGTTCATCACAGAAGGTTATCAAATTGGTTAAGAATTACTTCTACTTTATGAACCCATGTTGACTAGTCCCAATCACCTTCTTGTTCCTTGTGTGCCTGTAAATGGTTTCCAGCATTAGTTGCTCCATCATCTTCCCAGGGATTGAGGTGAGGCTGACTGGCCTGTAGTTCCGTGGATCCTCATTCTTGCCTTTTTTGAAGATAGGAGTGACATTTGCTTTCCTTCAGTCCTCAGGCACCACCCTCAATCACCATGATCATTCAAAGATTATTGAGAGTGGCCTCACAATGACATCATCCAGCTTTCTCAGCACTCATGGGTAAAATCCCATCAGGGTCTATGGACTTAAGTATGTCTAGTTTGCTTAAATGTTCTCAACCTGATGGTCTTCCACCAAAAGTCTTTGTTACTCCAGACTATCCCTCTGGTCTCTGGGGCCTGGGATTCCTGAAGGCTGATCTTGCTAGTAAAGATGGAGGTGAAGAAGGTATTCAGTACGTCCGTCGTCTCCATGTCTCCAGGTCCCCTGCCCATTCACCCGTGAGCCCACATTTTTCCTAGTCTTGTTTTTGCCATTTATGCACTTACAGAAACCCTTCTTGTTACCTTTGACATCCCTTGCCAAATTCATTGCCAGGTGGGCTTTTGCTTTCCTAACCACACACATCTCTGCATGCTCAGACAGTGCCTCTATATTTCTCCCAAGTTACATGCTCCCACCTTCTGTATACATCCTGTTCATTTTGAGTTTTGCCAGGAGCAGCTTGTTCATCCATGCAGGCCTCTTGACATTTTTGCCTGACAGATATAAAACAATATTTTATAACAAAAAAATAATTATTTTTAGAAATCTGTTTGAAATATAGAGTACTTTCTGTTGACACCTTTGCCTTTTGAAGCTTTTAATGGTTTGACTAATTTTTCTGTAAGAGAAACTAGCCATTATAATGAATTTCCAGTAGATGTTGATCCGTATCCTGATTTTGAATGTAGGCTTATCATTGTTCTGTAAGACATGTTGACGTTTGTTAACTGCTATGCGATGTATCCAATAAAGAGTGAACAAGTGAAAAGCCATAGCCTATGCTTTACCCCAGATTGGTGCATGCCAACTCTCGATTCCAGCTGGAGAATTGTTCTTAAACAAGAGTCTGTTCAGATTTAATATTTAAATTCTGAGAACAAATTTAGACCTACTGTATGTTAAGAAAAATATCAATAGTAGTAAGACTGTTTCACTGTCTTTTGTTAATGTTTTTCACATTTTGAACAATCTTCAGCATAATACAGTGACACTGGCTGATTTATGCAGCCCTCATAGCTGAGTGAACAGCTAATTCTGCTCCTTCTGGCAGAGCATTATAACTGAAATTATTTGATGAAGTCTCACCAAACAACATTTTTACTATATATAGGACTAATCATTTGTACTAAACTGTTTTACAGGATTTTGTTAACTACTCAGATAATTCTGTGTGCTACTGATAAGCCTTAATTTACCTGACACTTAAAGGAAAAGCGCAAAAAAGGGAATATTATTTGTGTTTTGGTTTGTGTGCATGCATATCTAAATTGTGGGGAGAGTAAAGCATAAAAGGTGAAAATCACACCTTTGTGTATGCAGGAAAAATAAACATGAGAATAAATAGAAAAAATGTAAAGTTGAAGAAACATCTTTTTTTACAAGCTCCTATACATAGAGGAGCTTGTAGACAGGTTTAGTTCCTCTGTCAGGTCTCTCTCAGCATTGCTGTAGTTTCAAAGGTCTGTGGTGTCATGGTGTAGAGTCTCTCTAAAGGCACCTTTCTGCTGTAGTCACTTCAATCAGGTGACTGTTTGTTCCACTGCCCCAAGCTTGCTTTAAATAAATGAAATCTTAGTGCTGTGGAGCCACACCATTACCAGTACTGAGCTAGCCAGCTTGGGCATGGGTACCTATGTTGCAGTTACAGTGGAGTTAGCATTTTGGGTATTTCCCAGCAATGGGAAGTGCAGTGACTTTGAAGAGCTGGATATGTTTTTTCTTGCTCAGCCTCATGAGGCTGCAGCTCATGACTTGATTACAGCATAAAGTTATTCTCAGAAGGTGAACATACAGGGTAAAAGCTCCTTCGTCTAGTAGTGGAAGCTGGAAGCTGAAGCCAGGCAAATTTGATTTGAAATTAAAGCATGTGTGTAAGCAGTGATGGTGATCAGTTACTGCTACAGAGTACCAAGGATGCATAGTCCACATCCCTAATAGTAGTGGATGCCTGTCTATAAAATATGTGGTATCCAGAAGTAAATGAGTGGCATTGAAGGCAGATAATATATTTGGGTTGAAACAAGGTGATCTGATGGCTTCTCCTGGTATGAATACAAGCAAAAGAGTCTGCTAGAAGAACTCAATGTTCTGCATTAGCAGTTCTGACTGAACGATCTCTGAGTAATTTGAAATAGTCATTTATAAATGTTACAGCAGTTAGATTTCCAGAAGAATGTCAGTCTACTCCTGCAAAGATGCAAGGAGCTATTCTTCTGGAAAAAAAGACAGTCCACTTTTAAGTGCAATCTCACCTCCCTGCTGTGTCATGCTATACCCGACAGTGCCTCTCTTTTCATAAAGATGTCTAGACATCTGCTAATGCTCATTGCTTTGATGACAACTTGTTCCATATGTGTCCTGTCTCTAAGAAATTACACTGCCTGAAACTCTGGCATTTGTTCAGGTTTCTATCTTTCAGATTGTGTATGCTCTTATTTTAAACTTAAGTACCCCGCTCCTTGCTCCTGACCTGTGAACAGTTTGACATTCAAAAGACCAGTTGTGCATAAACGTGCCCATTTTAATGCTTTGATTCCATTTTCCCCTGCACCTCTCTCACACGTTTCAGCTAGAGGACATTGCAGCTAGAGGTATTTTTCTGACAGCCCTTCTTTTCTGTCTATACTGCCTTTCTCTCTTGCCCTCCTGCATCCCTGCCTTATTCCCTGCCCTCCCGGCTCTCTTTCCTTTACTCGTGGCCTCTGTGTACTAGACCTCTCCCCACCATTTTTGGTTTACTCCCTCCTTTGAAATGGGAGGGGAGGCTGGCAAGGTGATTCAGAGCAGGGGATCTGTGAGGCTGCAAATCCTCCTCTCACCTGCTGAGCAGCAGATGCTGCCTCCAGAGGAGCTGCCTGGACATGACAGCGAGAGGACCTGATCCTCTTGTCACTTGCACTTGTTTTGCTCTGGTGCCCTGATGTCTATGAAAGAGCCGCTGGGGCCAAGAGGGAAAAGGAGCCAGGAGAGGTAGCCCTCGGCTTGCTAGGATATGCTGGGGCAGCCTGAAATGAGCAGCGTGTTTTCTGATTACACCTCTGCTCTCATCTGCAGCTTTCTCTGGTGGCTGTATTTGCAAACAGGGCAGGCCAGGAGTTACTAAACTGCAGCTCTCCCCTTCTCTCCCCCTCAACAAGCCAAACAAACTTGCCTACTGAGTTTATTTATAAGTCTATTTTATAGAGGGATCTGTGTTTATGCAGTGACAGCAAAGATGTAAAGTGAGCAACCTTTCCAAAAAGGCTTCTGTGGAAGCTTCTCAACATTGTTTGATGCCCTGGAGAGGTTTCTGGTGCTAACATGACTCCAGCTCTCTGAGTAATGTTTTCCTTAACAATATTGCCAAGTGTTAATTAAAAAAGAAATGAGAGGTAGTTCTTTGACCTGGTTGTATATCTGCATTAGAATTGTGTTTGCCAAGTAATTTTGAATTTTAAAAGAAAAAAGAGAGAGAGGGAGAAATCCTCTTGTGTTTTAAAAGCACACTGTGTTTTTATACATTATGTATCATGCCCTGAAAATGCCTTGAAAAGACAAAAAGAGAGAAAAGGACAGGCATAACCCCTATGCCTGATTAATAATTTTGACTGGATATTAATTTGTGGACATTAGCCCCTTTTAATTGACCTTTAGACATATGATTAGACAGACAGTAAGCTCTGCTGACCAGTGCGTATATAATTAACAAATAGCAAGGTGAGATAGAACTGGTTTAATCTCATTTCATCCCTGAGACTTTATCACCATTTGGCCTAGTTCCCTTTATCCATCCAGAGATAACAACAGCTTTATCTGGCAGTGAATTAAAGAACCAAGTAGCTTTACATTGTAATATAGGTCAAACAAAACCAGCACATTTGGTGTTGGGCTGCTTGACAAGCAAAATGCCTGGAGATTGTTGGGGGTGGGGGTGAAGCAGTTGCAAAAGACTCAAGAAGATTTTCAGTCTGTAAAAAGTGCAAAAGATTTGAAAGATTTTAATTGGAGCCAGACAGCCGGTCTTGTGGCAGTTCATTGTGCCATCAGGCAGGAGATCAGAGTTTAAATTCCAAACCAGCTGGCAAGGACTTGGAGAAATGTGAAGACAGGATGTTTGGCCACTGTCCAGGAGGTTTCCCCTCATGATAATTTTAAATTACGCCTCCTATTTGACTCAGGAATAAAAAACTGGGTAAGAGGGAAAGTGAACCTTGTTTCGCCTCCTTCTGTTTCCACATGAGTAGTAGCACTGCTAACGCTCATGTGAAAAAAGAGAAATAGATTATATCAGAGATCTTTTCCCCCTCCTGAAATGATCTTTTAAATAGAAACAGCCTGTTTTCTCATCTTCAAAAAGCATCTCAGCATTAAGTTATTAGATACTTACTGGTCACCCTGATTTGCCCCCCAATTTATTCAGTAAGCAGCCCAGAACTTCTTGAATAACTTCCATGATTTTCAAGATTTGTAAAGTCATCTCTCCCTGTGGGTTACAACTGTACTAACTCATTTGATATTGCACTAGGTTGTTTCAGGACATGCTCCATCACATGAAACTAAAAATATCCCAGTGCCTCATAAAGCACTTAGCAGGTTTTATTAGAATTTTGAGCTATATGATTTCTTTAAAAGTGGGTGGGTGCAGGTATTATTCGTGAGTAGCCAATAAGGTACAGTGCTACAACTCCCACTAGTACAAGCTCTTGCAGCCTGCATTTCACCAGTGACTATCTGTACTCAGCAATCTGCCCCAGACAAGAGTGCTGCAAGTGATGTTTGGGCTTTCTAAATATGACATGCTGTTTACACGCTGATCTGCAGAAGTGTGACAGAAAAATAGGGAAGGAGGGACTGTAGGTAAAGTAGATTTGGAGGTATTTTTATTTGATTGTTAGCATAAATAATATTAAATTTCTTTCTGGGGCGGAGGGGGGAAGGGAAGTAATGGTATATTATCTTTGATCTATTGCTGGGACAATCTAATTAGTGGGACTTATACCAATGATCATTAAAGAGAACTATCTCTTACCCAATGGGAAAGCACTCTTTGCCTCTCTTTTCCTCAAAGAACTTCTTGGAAAGAAATCTTCAGCTTGATAGGTAAGGGGCTGATCACTGATCCAAAGCTTCGCTAGGGAGATTGCATCTTGGACATATGGCTCTTTGGAGATTAGTCCTTTATTGACTGACAGCCAGAAAACTACCTTGTGGCCTTAGCTGGAAGGGATGCACTGAGCCCTTCACAGTCTCGAACACTGCCTGGCACTCAGTGCTTCACATGTGTATACATGTATAAATGTAGGTTTAAATTACAAGCACAAGCCATAATGGTGATTCTGAGATCATGCGGGAAAACACTGACTTTCCCCACATTCACGTGCACTAAAGGACGTAATATCAGCTTCCTAAGTTACACCTGAACAGCTAAATACTCACACCTGTGCTATGTCTGCACAAGCACAATTTATTATATGGATGGAAATTAGTGGGACAGGAGGCTCTGTCTTTAAGTCTGTTGAAGGGGCTGTGTAACGGAATAGACAATGTTCTTCAGGTACACCATGCATTGTAAGGAGGCAGCTCGTTGTTGCATTGAAACCCCTTTAGACCAATTTAGCAGAAAAAAAAGAGGGGAGTACCTAAAGCTGCCTTCATGCGTCTATGCATGCTTTAATAGAGAACTAGGCTACAAAAAGCTGACAGGACAGGAACAACAGAAACAAATTTAGGATGGAACTTTAATTTGTAATCACACTACTGAGACTGCAAAACCAAGAAAAAAAAAAATAGACAGCTGTGAAATGCACCCTAGTCAGACAGGAGTAGTAATGCCATTTTTGGAATTCAAGGAAGCTCAGTTATTTTGATTGATTTTCCTATTTCTATAAAAGATGATGTTTAATTTGGCGAAGTGTGATATCTTGGTGACCTCTGATATTTTAATGTAATCTTTGCTACCGTATATATTAAGCAAAACCCTCTTTGGAACATACAGAGGAAGATTTTTTAAATTATTATGTCAGGAATCTAAACCTACAATAATGCCAATAAAACACCTGTTCTTTCAGATTTTACTTCTACTGTTGTTTCTGAGAATTGGGGAGCAAAGGAGTGTGTATAAGGAGTTTAGTACCTGTTAGCCCCTGAGAAGTTATTAACCATTATACTACTAGATTTCAGAATTAGGTTCTTCAGTTAGAATAAGCAGATAGATTTAGGCTGATAGTTTTGATACCACACACACATAATCCAAGGGGTTTATGGAGCTTCTTACATTGCCCTTTGCAAATACGGTACAAATAACACTCAGCAAACAGCACATGTTTAGAAAGAGGACACATACACATGCTAGTAATAGATCCTAATGTTTTTCTCCAACAAAGTGGTACATTTCTGGTTTATATGAAAATGTCATCTGTAGATGTAGATAAATTTGAGATATCGAAATCCTCAGTGACTAAAGAGAATAAAAAAAAACTACACTACAGTCAGACTTGCCTTAAAAAACTAAGAAATGTATTTGATAATTTGAATTTCTAGGTTCTTTCTCTTGGAGTCTATCAGACAACATGAGTGGAACTGCTGCATTAACTCATGCAAAAGTAGAATTTGAAATATGACTTTATGAAGAAACATAAACAGAAAGAGGTTGATTACACAAATACATAGTCTTATAAAATGTCACTATAAAAAGAAAGAATTGACCCTTCCAAACTTATCTCCAATTTTTAAGTTAAAATCACTTTGGACAAATTTTTATCCCTCTCTTTTGTTAACAGTCAGGTAAAATAATGACATTTCCATGAATGATTCCAGGAAAATAATGTTGGGCCTGTAGATTTTAATCATAGAACAAAATATATTTCATGACATGAGAACTGTCTAACTTTAGGGATGGGGTTCAACTTCCAGAGTAAGAGACATAGACCAAAGTCATAGACATCTTAGGTCATTTGAGATGCCTTACAGCATCACACTATGTTTCCAGTTTCCACTCCTGTAAGTCCTATAAGAAATAGATCATGAAGCTAATTCTTGAAGTTCATTTACAAGATGATATAGCTTTTAATATGCACCAGTTTTGAAGATTACTTGCATAGTAAAGGTTGACTGCTTCTGCTTGTCCTCTGTATATATATGATTGGTAAGTGTATAAGTCAGTTTTAGCCTCCTGTTTTTGCACAGCATGAGAACGAGACAGGGATGTAACACATCTACCCTTCTGAATCCAGCGTTTGGTCCTGTAAGTCTGCTCACAGTGCAGGTCTGTAGCTTCACACCCTAGTCCACAGAGTGGTCAGCCACTCTGCAGGGACACACAAGCCCAGTCCAGTGAGTCACTGTGGTGTCCATGGTCTGCCTCCTGGATCAGTTCCTCGTTCCCAAAACTGAAACTCTGAACTGTCTTCAAAATAGGGTTGGTCTCAGTAGTGCAAATTAGACCTTCCTTTTTTCCCCAAAAATTATTCATACACATCTATTTGTTACAAATCAGCCTCAAAACACAGTAAGTTTCAACATAATTTTTCAGATGACTCAAAAGAAAGCTTATTTTATTAGGAAATAGATGTTACTTTACTTCAGTCATGACATGGAAGGGAGAAGGTACAGTGATATGATATAAAGGGGATACAGCCATTTGATGAGGAATTTTGAAATGATACTGAGAGAAAGAAAGTGCAAAAAAAGCCTTGTAATGAAGTGCATGTTTAACTAGATATGTTAAGGTGGCTAAAGCCTAGATTTTTAGAAATGGCTGGTAATTTTGCATGCCAACTTTTTGGTGCTCGGCTACCAAACCTTAAATTTGGCTCTGGAAAATCTTTAGTATCTTCAAAACTGTGTGCAAGAGAGTAGTCTCAATATGTTTTTAGCCCATGTAATCCCCAAAATTGTCCTTATATGTGCCATACACCAGCACTTCACAGATGGCCAAAATGTGCCTACATTTGTACATTTGATGTATTTTGGTTGCAGGATGAATGCATGTCATTGTAAGATTTCTAGATTTCTACAGCCATTTCTGCAAATGGCTTAATTCAAATCTTGTCAGGTAGTTCAAAATACAAGAAAAAAAAAAGTTCTTGTTTTTGTTTTCTAAGCAATCTCAGAAAAACATCACAAAAAAAGAGGAGCTGAGAGCTTTACATTCAGAGTCTCAGAGGAAGGAAAATTGTTTTAGGTGCATGGTCATGTCAAAGCTGGGGTACACTGTCATTGCTGAGTGACTCTTCCTACCAGTGTTAAATTGACTCAGACCTGTGAGTGGTGTTATTGTTCGTGCTACTCATATGTATATCCAAAAAATAAAAAAAAAAGGAAAAAAATAAAGAAAGAAAAAGATTAAAGAATAATACGATGCGTAAACAAAGCAGTCAACTTTGTAGAAAAGAAGATAATCATTGACCTGAGTAGTCAATGTTGCTCTTTTTTTCCAGGTAAGCCTCTGCCATTTACCATCCTTTTGATTATAAAGTTCACTGACTCCAACAATGACTCTTGGAGCCAGTGCTGCACTCTGAAATATGTCACATCATTTGAAGATGTTCAGCATAGATAATTAGCAGGTGACCTTTAAAGTTATCTCTAAAACTGTTCTAATCTATTTTGAAAGAAAAAAGTAATACTGCATGTGTAAGTCATCCATGCATCAAAACCAATCATCTAAAGTAAATTCCAGTTCACCTTTAAGTATCAAAAGCTTTAAGCCTATTTACAGCTTGGATTTACTAATATTTAGAGAAAAAATATAGTTTAGCAAATCCTGTCTGAAGTTACAAATCACATAATACAATGTTTGCCTTCTAAATGTCATACTGAAGGAAGCTTCTCTGGCAGAGCAGAGCGCAGTATGGTGGTTGAATCCAATTTCTTAAGAATTCTTGAGAACCAGAATAGAGAAAGAGGTGCAACACATTCATTCTCATGTTTAAAGCACACATTTCTGTAAATGCTTGTTTGCCTTCCCTTTAACCACAACTTAACATGACTAAATGCCCTAAAGAATTATTTATTTGGATTGCACTGCGCGTGTCCTCTTCATTATTTAAGATCCACAACATGCTGAGGAAAAGATATTTGCTTTGATTACCTGTTTTTCAATTGGTGCTTTAATTTTATATATTTTCTACTTCAGCAAATTGTACTGAAAGTACAAAAGTGAATGTAATAACCAGGTAGTTTCTGTTAAAAAATAAAAATTTTAAAAAATCATTGCATCAGGATGTTCCTCCTCTTTTCCTCTCATACATATTGAAACAGTCACCATACAAATATGAATACTCAAAGATATGGGCTTGTTTTTATAAACCCTAAACAGCTCAGCAAACAGTTCCATTTATTGTGCCTACACCTTAATTATTGAAGACCCAAAGTGCGTTTGAATGTCTTAGGCTGGCAGACATACTTTTTCATATAAGACAGTTTATATACTTTAAAACTAGAAAAGATATGAGATGTTGTAAATCAGCATGTGTTTGCTGATAAAGGTGTTTTTATGAAGGTGGATCCTGTCCAGAGAAGAACAAAGAAAATTAAATTGTCCATGCCCCTTATTAATGCCACCTGGATCTAATATCTTCTGCTTCCTTTGCACTAGCTGGATCTCAGATAAGAAGCTGAAGCAGTTCTGTATAGTTGTAGTATAAAAAGTAGATGGCATAAAAAAACATAGCTTAGCTAGAGACAGTGTAATATTATATTCTTTTTTTTTTCTACTTCATATCATATTCAGCTATGACACCTATTCGAACGCATAAGAGTGTTAATTAGATTCCTGTAGGCGAATGTAATGGTTGTGCTGGGTNTTGTATAGCTATTAAAGTGCTTCAAGTATTTTTAATTTTCAGTGATTAAAAATGCATGGAAAACAGTATCAAATATAAGAATAAACTTTAGCAAGCATGACATATGTACACCCAACTGAATATGGCATGGGGGTGGATTGGTTAACATTTAAAATGTATGCACCTGTTGTTAATATGATCCTATGCAGTCCTGATCAAAAGCCCTAAGGAATGAAGTCCCCACTTGACTTTGGGAAACAGGATCAATCCTTACAGTGACCATGCTGGGTCCTGAGCACTCTCAGGCACTGCTCTGCGAAGGGCGTCCCCTCAGGGCTGGAAGTTAGTGCTTTGCATAGCCTGCACTGTACAACCTGGGCTGTGCATTTCACACATGCTTAACTTTGATCTCAACAGCAACAGGATTGCTCATCTGCTCTGAAGGTAAGCAGACTCAAAGCCCTTTGCCTGGACCTCCCTTGTGGGTGTTGACTAGAAGATCAGTTTGAGTTTAGTCAGGATCTCCTTGTTTATCCACTTTTGTTTGATTTCTTATGTGGATATGGACTGTTCTTGAGCTTGGAGGAAGTGACCCTTGAAAATAACCAGATCACCTGGAGCCCACGTCTCTCTGGCACCATCTCTCACAGGATTCTTCCAGGCAGATCCATGAACAGGCAAAAGTCTGTTCTCCCAAAGTCACATATCAAAGTGAATCATAGCAGTGGATAACCACCTTTCTTTTTAAAAAAGTATACACTGTCATTTCTATGAGGATGGACCCATAAGTGAAGCGTGCATAGACTCAGAACTACTCTAAGCTGCTCTGGCTGCTAATGGAGACACAATGGCTTGTGTTATTTGGGCAAAAGCAGCAAGTACCCAGGTTACTGGGAAGGCCCCTTTTCCATAATATGCACCTAGTTTGGTTTTTGATTTCTTCAACCCTCTTCATTCTGAAAGGCAGCTGATGACATGGTTAAAATATTATCTGTGTATGATGTGAAGGACTTGCTTCACAAACACTGTAAGTCCTGATGGTTGGTGGAAAATATGAGCATATACTCACTTATGAGACTAGCTATACTGTCAGAGTACGTGTGTAAAGCTGTTTTTCTACGTTTTCCTACAAAATGTAGATAATGAAGATAATTCTTTCTAGATTATTATTATTATTGTTCTCTGTGATATCTTGATCTCTATGATATACCATAGATGGAATTACCTACCACTATTATTTTTTATCATAGTTATCATCATGCCTTACTGACTTCTTTGATAGGAGACATCCAGAAAAAAGAGATTTCCTGCCCCTACTAGCAACTAATAATGTACTAGTTGAACATGTAGTATTCCTAAACACTAACAAGGTGTCTGCAGGGATGTCTTGGCCTGCTATGCTTACTTTACACACTGGGCTTTACTAAATACTTAGGAAAAGTATGTATTGTACTTAGAGCTTGTGTTTGGATGTTTAGTATTCACTAAATTATACCTATCACTTCACTATCTTAGGTGGATGATTTAATGCAATATAAACTTGTGCAAAATAAGAAAAAATATTTCAATACAGTATTCTAAGGTTTAGGTAAAGTATATTCAAACGTTTCATGCTTAGAAC
>VYZW01058502.1:0-57407 GCA_013401315.1 Balaeniceps rex | reverse complement strand
GGAGCGTGGAGGGGTTGGGGTGTGGGGTCTGCACAGCCCCTGGCTGAGCGGGGCTTCGCCTGCCCCCTGCTCACAGGCACCGGGGAGCCGTGGCCAAGCCCGGTGCCGACGGTATGTCAGCCACGCTGGACGAGCGGCATGGCTTCCTGGAGAGCTTCACCACGCTGCTGCTGCGGGTCCAGCCAGACAAGTGGAGCAAGTTTGTGGGCAGCGAGGAGGCCGCGGCCGTGCTGGACGAGTTCTTCAAGCAGCAGGATGTGCTGGAGCTGGTGCTGGGGCTGAATCCTGCCGGGCAGCTCCTGCCGACCGCCTGCTTCCCTCCCGCCCTTAGGGGCAAGGGTGTCTACTTCGTGAAGAAGAAGAGGGAGAACATCACCCGGGAGAACTGCCGGAGCGGGCTGCTGGTGGGAGACATTGGTCCCTCACCGGTGGAGCAGCTCATCGCTGTGGTGGAGGAGGTGGGTCGCCCACGCGGGCAGGCGCCGGGTGCAGGCTCGTGGCAGGCGGGATGAGCCGAGCTCCCCGCACGTGCCGGGGCCGCCTGGACACCCGCTGCGGGCTGCTGTAGCCAAAACTTTAGGTCGGCTCAAAAAGCAACTAAAGGAAATTAATAGAAGAAAAATTGCCCCAGGCGCTGGCCCTGGCCTCGCGGTGGCTCCCGGCCACCAGCCCCGCTCCGCTGGTCGGCTGAGCAAGCCCCACCAGGCGGCAGAGCTGGGTGAAGGCCACAAGCCTGGTTTTATCCCAGGGCCCAGCTGGCTCGCTTCCTCCCTGTGGTTTTAAAAACCCAGCGTAATTCCCCCTTACCCCTGCCCCGCAGCTGGGAAATGTCTGAGTGGGTTTCTCCTAAACTTCCCATAAATATTCCTGCTCAGAAGCCCGCCAGCCCAGAGCACCCAAAAGCTGAGTCAGGCCCCAGGAGCTCCCGCAACTCCTCCTCTTCAATGCCAGGGGCTTTTGCTCGCGTGCCAGCCCCTGACCCTGCTGGGTGCACTCACTGTGCCTCCCCCAGCACTTCCCAAACTGTGAGTTAGAAACCCTCCGCAGGGTGAGGAGACTTCTGGTTGTGCTGATGAGAAAAACATCAGCAAAACCCATCCATGGCTGCTGGAACTGTGGCTGGGCTGAGGCTGGGCTCGGACAGGCAGCAAGAGGAGACGCTGTGCAAACCAGCGCGGCTGCACGCTGCCCTTTGCAACAGCAGAGCCGGTGCTCCCGACCGCGCGCTCGACCGAGCCCTCTCCTCCAGGTTGTGTCCCCGCTGCTCCTGAGCGAGGAGAATGTGGCGGGCTGGCCCGGGGTGGTGGTGGAGGACATCCTGCGACAAGTCCAGCGGCTGAAGAATGAGATGTTCGTGATGGGCGGGAAGATCCAGGGGAAGCCGCTGCTCCCACTGCCCAAGCACCTGGATGGCCAGGATGACTCCAGCACCGTCCTGGACTGGTGGGTGCTGCCAGCACTGCTCGGTGCCAGCAAAGCCTGGCAGGGGCCCGGGGCAGCACAAGTCTGCCTGGGAGGGATGGGAGCCAGGCTGCCAGCTCGGTCCCTGAGCATCCCTGGGCACGGCCACCCCTCAGCAGCAGAGCACCTTCGAGCGGCTCGTGCCAGGCTGCCGTGCTGGTGGAGGTGGCTGCAAGTGGGTGCATGGGGCTCCCCTGGGGCAGCGGGGCTCCCGGGGTGGTTCGGGGCCAGTCCTGGTGCTGGAGAATAACCCAGCTGCCTTTCAGCCTGGCGGGGCCTGTGGATGTTTCGGTGCTGCACTCCATCGAGACCATCGTCATCGAGTGGTCCCACCAGATCAGAGACATCCTGAGCAAGGACTCGGCGCAGCTGCTGCTGGAGGGGCTGCACCCCCTGCCCAGGACAGAGTTCGAGTTCTGGTGCACCAGGACGGTCAACCTGCAGTGCATCAACAACCAGGTACCGCCTCGCCCACGGGCAGCGGGCAGCCACGTTTCCCCGGTGCTGAGCCCCTGGTGCTGAGCCCACCACCTCTCCCCTCCCAGCTGCTCTCGCCCCAAGTGACAGCACTGGCCGAGATGCTGGAGGGGGCCAACAGCTGCTACTGGCCAGCGCTCCAGAGCATGTTCAGGGACGTCAGCGCCGGTAAGCCCCCAGGCAATGTGGCGGGCAGCTGCCTCTCGCCCCTCCGGCGAGGCTTCCCCATCCCCGACGCGGAGTTTCTCCCCTGGCCCAGGCCTGGAGGAAGCCAAGGATGTCAGCCTCCACCTGCAACCGCTTTGGATCCTGCTGGAAGAGATGGAACAAGCGGATTACTCCCAGGTAAGTTATACATAGCAAAATAACCAGGCACTGCCTGGCTTCCTCGTCCAGGTAGAGGTGGCAGCGCTGAGCCCCAGAGGCTGCGCATGAGCACGGATCCACCCCGGCTCTGCCTGACCCTCGTTAGCGTGGCCGCGGCCCCGCGCTAACGAGGCTCTGCTCCCACAGCTGCAGCCCTACGTGGACAGGGCGCTGTGCACAGTCCGCCTCCTCCGGGCTCACTGCCAGCACTACAGCTCGCCCGCCCGCGTCATCGTCATCCTGCAGGAGATCTGCAACCTCCTCGTGGAGATGGTAGAGCCATGGGCCCGGCGGTGGCTCCAGCGGGAGAGGGGCAGGGCAGCACCGAGCCACCGCCACCTCCTCCGGCTGCCCCGCTGTGGGACCATTAGCAGGAGGGGTGACATGGGGCAGGCATGGGGAGCCCGGCTGGGGTGACATAGAGACACCCCAAACAAGGGATCAGCAAAGCCCCCACGTAGGGCTGGAGGGGTTTGGGGCAGGTGTGGGCTGCAGGCATCGCCAGAGAGCCCGTGGGGCCGGAGGGTGGACAGGGGCAGGAGAATCCCCCTTGCTCCCCTCTGCTGACAGCCCCTGCCTGCATCTGCCTGTCCTAGACCCGTAACTTCCTGAGCCCTGAGGACGTGATGAAGGGGCTGCAAGGAGAAACCGAGGAGCCCTTAGGGGGAATCAGACTGAGCATTTCCACCATAGAGATGCTCTTCCAGTCCTACAGCACTTACTGCTCCGACCTGATGCCCACATTGTTCCCGGTGGGTGCAGGGGATGGTGCGGGTCCGCCTGGCCCTGTCCACACCAGCTCCGCTTGCTGACAGCCCCTCTCCGGTTCCAGGAGGAGCCGCAGCTCTGGGAGTTCCCCCCCTCCCTCATCTTCAGGAGAACAGACTCCTTCTTGCACAGGCTCAAGACCATTGAGGTAACAGCACAGCATTCTGGGGCACGGCGCCAGGCTCCCCCTGCCCTGGAGATGCCGGGGTGGTCCCCTGAGAGCAGCACAGGGGCAAGCTCTGCTCTGGCCCCGGGGCGGACTGGGGCCACCAGCACAGGCAAGGAGCAGTGGGGAGGTGGGAGCCCAGCAGCGGTGCGTTGCTGGGAGCACAGCGGCATCGTTCCCAGCACACCCCCATGCCCCCGAGCCCCCAGGGCTGGACAGGCACCCCCAGCCAGGCCACAAAGCACCCCCGGGAAGGATGCTCCTCGGGAGTGGTGAACTCACGGGACGCAGCCCTGTGCCGGTGCTGCAGCTCCCGCACCCGCGGCGCCAGGGCACAGGGAGCCGGGGTTTGCCACCGAGAGGAGCCGGGTGAGAGGATGGTTTGTGCTCGCCAGGAGCTGTACCAGACAGCTATCGAGTTTCTGAAGCTGGAGAAGGCAGAGCTGGGAGGAGTGAGAGGAAACATCCTCGGGAGCCAAGTGTTTCAGATCTATGAGGAGGTCTCTGAACTCATCAAGGGTTTTGCTGATTGCAAATATGATCCCTTAGATCCCGCGGAAGAGGTGAGTGAATGCTGGTAGGGAAGTGTAGGCATTTGCTAATTAAAAAAATCGCTTGCCAGAACACTCTGGAAGAGCTGCCTGTAAAACTGTCCCATGGCAGCACGCGAGCTTGCTTTGGGGCAGGTCACGGGGCTCTGGGGCATCCAGGTTCAGCAAATCCTTCAGGAAGGGTTTGGGAAGGAAGCGCAGAGGCTGCTCTGGCTTAAATCGTTTTGCTCTTTCTGGCAGCAATTGAACAAAGACTTTGCAGCGTTCCAGGAGAAGATTCAGGATGTGGACAGGCGACTGGCCACCATCTTCTGCCAAGGCTTTGATGACTGCAACTGCCTGGCATCTGCTGTGAAGGTACACGTGCCCACCCGGGGCTCGATGGCTCCTGCCCTCGGGCACAGGGCGTCGTTGCCTGAGCGCCTGAGGCTGGCAGCAGGCATGCTGCCTGCAGCCCAGCACGCTGCACCCGTGCTTGGGAGTGACCGTGGGGGTGTCACCGGGCTGTTCCGGTGATGCTCTGGAGCACAGACGCCAACATCTCATCCTCCCGCAGTTGGTGCACATGTTCGCCTCCCTGCTGGAGCGACCTTTGATAAAGGCTGAGGTTTCCCCCTATTACTCAGCCCTGCTGGGAATGTTCAACGCTGAGCTGGATGACGTGAAGGCGCTGTACGATGCCCAGACCACTTCCCCGCCGCTGTGCGGGCAGAGCCCGCCCATCAACAAAAACATGCCGCCGGTGGCTGGGCAGCTGAAGTGGGCTCTGGAGCTGCAGCAGCGGCTGGAGGGGCCACACAGGGATTTGTTCGCCATCAGCCACCCGTATGTGCGGGTCTGCCCGTCACCCCACGGGGACGCAGAGCAGCAGCCGGGGCAGGGTCTGTCCCGGCGTGTGTCTCTTCCCACGCCCTACTGCAGCTGCTTCTTTGTCGTGACCTTGACAGTGTGATGGTCAGCGCTCGAGCCGGACTGGTGTCCGGGAAGTACGAAGAAATGATGGGACTGCTGCAAGGTTACTGCAAGAAGGTCTATGAGGAGTGGGTGCACGGAGCCGCCCAAGACTGCCACTTCAGCCTGGAGCAGCCCTTGATCCTGAGGGACCCCGGCTCTTCCCTCCTCAGCGTGAACTTCAGCAAAGAGGTCGGTGCTGGCGCAGGCAGCCAGCCTGGCGCAGGGGAACGCCGGCGATCAGCCGCCTGAGTGTAAACCTGACTTTCTCAGAGGCTGTGGTGAGATGTTTCGGGTTTTACTGATGGCCTTGTCTCCGGCCATTGTGTCCGCAGCTCAGTGCCGTTCTGCGGGAGGTGAAGTACTTGAACTTCCAGCAGCAGAAGGATATCCCGGGCAGTGCCGAGAGCCTCTTTGCTCAAAATGAGACTTTCCAAAAGTTTGTGGACAACCTGGATCTTATCGTTGGCTGGTACAATGAGGCAGGTTGCAAAGGGGAGGCAACCCAGCTGCTTTTCCATGCCCTGAGCACTGGCCAGGCTGCGACTGGCTGGGGAGCCCCCAGGGGAGAGGCTCTTACGAAATGGGTGCTGGAAGCCTGGGGGGGGTTGGGGTACACTGGGCGCATCCCCGGCACCCCGGGTCCCTGCCCATCCCGTGGCTGAGCCAAGCTGCTGCTGCTGCTGCCGTCACACCGTCCTCCTTCCCCCACCAAGCTCTGTGTCGGTGGGGTGGGGGACCCCATTCCTCTGTAAAACCGGTGCCCTGGCGATCACATCTCAGCTGGAGCAGGGTCCCTCCCGCCTGCAGCGCTCACCTGTGATGCATTGACCCCCCAGGTGAAGCAGAGGCTGCTGCCGGTGGAGTTCCCGCTGGTGGCAGGGGAGCTGGCGGCCGTGGACGGCCAGCTGGCCAGCGCGGAGCACACCCTGTTCTGGCACCATGAAGGTACAAACCCACCCAGAGATCCTCCCGGCACCATCCCGCCTCCCGCCCAGCGGCTGCCCTTGGGTCCCCACACCCAAAACGCGGACCCCTGCCCCGCAGGCGTGGGTAGGTGGGCGAGGTGGGGTCCAGACAGTGTGTCCCAGCCGTGGTGAATAGCCCCGAAGTGCCCCGACCACGGCTTGCTGCCTTGGAGGCATCTGCATAACCTGTCAAGCTTGGACGTGCGTTTTCCTCCCAGGCGTCATGGAGTACATCCGAGAGATGAGAGAGATCTTGTACGACCTGCAGACCAGGGTCCAGAAGGCCAAGTTAAACATGGAAAATATCACCCAGCTGGTGGAGGTAGCTTATGCTGGTGCTTTACAAGTGCCTTCCCAGGGAGCCTCCTGCAGGGATTCACCCTTCCCCGGCACAGCAGAGCAGCCCTGTCGTCTTCTCCCTGCAGGAGTGTTCAGCCGCTCCCTTGTTTGAAAGGAAAGACAACAAGGAGGCAGCGCTCTTGGACCTGGACGGGAAAGCAAACACCTTAACCAAGCGCTATGCTGCCATTAGGGATGCAGGCGTAAAGATCCAGGAGATGGTGGAGGTGAGACACATCCCAGGACGCTTCAGTCAGAACTGGACTAACGAGGACCATGTCCACCGCTCGCGTGCTGCGATGCTCTGAACCCAGTGGTGTCCCCCCTTTTGTAACTGTGAGCGCTGGGCTCAAACCTGGGGTGCAATCCTCCGGTCTCTGCTGAGACGAGGCTCCAGTGAAGCCGCACACGGGCTCCAGAAACATAAAACACCACACATGGGCTCCAGAAATCCTCTGCCCTTCCGGGGTGAGGTCTTGGCTGCAGCCTCTGGTGTCGTACCGCTGGGAGAAGGGAAGGATGCAGGATCTGTGCGACAGCCAGGCAGGACAAACCCGCAGGGGCCATCGGGGGGGACTCACTCACAGTGTTAGGAGCTGGTACATTTGCTGGGTATTTATTGACATTAGTTGTGGTTTTTTCTGCTTGCAGGAGAATGCAGAGCTGTTTAAGGCTGATAAGTCATCACAGATGTGGCTGGACTACGTGGGATACCTCGATGGAATCGTGCTGGATGGACTCTTCAGGCTTGTCCAGAAATCTCTGCAGCTGCTGCTCACCAACATGGCCCCTGATGTAGGTCCAGGTTTGCCTTGCGGCGCGGTGCCCGTTCTTTGCCCATCCTTGGGATGTCCCACCTCTCACTGTTTGGTGGCCAAACTTGCCCATCCCCGTGCCCCCCAGCACACCCAGGCAGTGAGTACTGGAGGTGCCGGTGTCCCCCTTGTCCCCGTCGTGGCGGGACCGTGGGGCTGGAGGCCAGGGTGGGCATAGGAGGGACCTGAAGCGCGTGGGTCACTGACCTGTTTCAGGCCAACATGGCCCCATTGTTCGAGGTGCGCATGGAGCTGTGCGACGGCAGAGTGCGGTACCATCCCTCGCTGGAGGCGGGACACGACAACAGCTTCTTGGAGCTGGCGGAGAGCCTGCTCAGCGATATCTACACATCCACGGCGTGTGTGCCTCGGCTGCTGGAGGGGAAACTGAGCTACAAGGTTGGTCCATGGCAGGTGGCACCTCCCAGCTCGGCCGGAGATGGGCAAGGATGCCTGGTCCCCCCAGCCGGCCCCTGAGAGCTCTGCCTGTCCCTTCAGACCACCCTGGAGGAGCATGCGGACCTCAGCAAGATGCGGGAGGAGGTGGTGTCGCTGGTGGTCAGCGCCATGACAGAAGGCGAGGAGTACAGCGCTGGCTTCGAGGAGCAAGCCCACCTGTGGCTGGAGGACCCCGGGGAGTTCCTGCAGCGCTTCCTCGCCTTGGGCAGTGCCCCCGGCCCCGAGGAGCCGGAGCCGCAGCCAGAGGAGCCCCCAGCAGGCGGGACCCCATCCCTCCAGCTCTTTCAGCAGGAGGTACGGGGTGGGTGCTTGGGAGGCACTGGGTGCCCCGGAGGACACCGGGTGCCCAGGAAGGTGCTGAGTGCCGAGGAAGGTGCCGGCCACGGGCTGTGACCAGCTCTTGTCCCCAGATCGATGCATGCGAGGCACTGTGTGAGGAGGTGTCGGAGTTTGCGAACACCGAGGTGTTTGGGGGGTGGCTGCAGAGCGACTGCCGCCCCTTCAAGCAGGCGCTGCTGGGCGCCGTCAGGTGCCGGGGCCTGGCGCTCCGGCAGCACCTCGCCAGCCACGTCACCACCAGGTAGGATCCTGGCGAGCCCTCCGCCGGGGACAGGGCGCTCCTGATGACCGGAGCCTGGCTGGGCTGTGGCAAAGGCACCGCTGTGTGCCGGGGCAGGGCTGGCCCCTGAGGGATGGAGCCGCGGGGGCGTGGGTGAAGCTGCCAGGCACCCCCATGGGGACGAGTCCCTGGGGGGCCGTGCCCTGCAGAGTGAGCCCCGAGTGAGCACGGGGGTGGCCGTGAGTCCCGGTGGGGACACCCAGGGAGCACCACCACCTTCCTCCCAGCCTCCAGGAGCTGAAGAATTTCATCCAAGAGGCAAACGCCGGCTTGAGTAAACCTCTGGAGGAGGGAGACTATGACGGGCTGGTGGAGGTGATGGGGCACCTGATGAGCGTCAAGGAGAGGCAGGCAGTGACCGACAGCATGTTTGAGCCCCTGAGGGAGATGGTTGCCCTGCTCAGCACTTATGGAGAGGAGATGCCGGAGGAGATCCACCTGCAGCTCCATGTGAGCTGCTCGGGGTGCGGGGGGGCTGGGTGCAGGCTCCCTGGGGCCAGGCTGCTGACACCGCGCGGTGCTCGCTGCAGGACCTCCCCGAGCACTGGGACAGCACCAAGAAGCTCTGCCTGCGCGTCAAGCAGAGCGCGGCGCCCCTGCAAGCCAACGAGGTCAACATCATCCGCAGGAAGTGCCAGCAGTTCGAGGTGCCCACCCCGGGGCTTGGGGACGGGAGGGGGGCAAGCGAGCAGCCTCCCGGCAGTTTTGGTAAGAGCCCGCTGCTCTTCCTGGCCGCCAGCTCCCGGCTGCCCCCCCTGAGCCCCGTCCTCCCCGCGCAGGTCCGGCAGCACGCCTTCCGGGAGAGGTTCCGGGAAAAAGCCCCATTTTCGTACACTGACCCAGACCCCTACAAGTCCTTGAACAAGGTAAGGAAGGGGAGGACGCCAGGGCCACCGCTGTCCCCTCCTGCACTGCCTGGCTGCCCCCAGCCCCGTGCACCGGGTGCTGCTACATGGTGGGGCTGCAGAGGGGCAGCTTCTCTGGCTGCGGCTCCCAGCCCGATGGGGAGGGAATGGCCCTGCGGCAGTGACTCTCCCATCCCCACCATGCTGCAGTGGGGACGGAGCCATGGCTGGGGTAGGAGACATGTCCCTGGCACACGGTCCCTGGCTGAGACCTTTTCTTTGTCTCCGGCCAGCAACAGAAGAGCATCGCCGCCATGGAGAGCGACATGGCAGCCCTGTCCAAGTCAGCCGGGCTGTTCGAAGTGTCGGTCCCCAAATATAAACAGCTCAAAGCATGCCGCAGGGAGGTGCGCTTGCTGAAGGAGCTCTGGGACATGATCGGCCTGGTACGTGCTGCGGTCTGTGAGCCAGCATACTGGGGAGGGCAGGAGGAGGCAGGAGCACGGGGTGGGCAGAACAGGCTTCCGGGGTGTGCTGGGCTGGTCCTCACAGTTTTGAAGTTCCTGAGGCTGTGACGAGCTGCCCGGTGTCTGCAGGCAGTGGCTGCCGGTAGCTGTCTGCAGTTAAGCACAGTGACCGGGAGCCCTGGGCTTGGTGCTGGCCCCTGTGCTGGGGCACGACGCCCGACGTTGCCTCCAGGCAAGGGCTTGCCAGAAGGCTGCTGTTGGCAGGCGTGGGCACCCGGCGTGGGCACCCGGCGCGGGCACCCTGCGCCAGATGGGCTTTGCCAGCCAAAGGTGCAAAGTTGTTGTAGTTCCTCCGAGAGCCTCATTGGCGTGAGAGGTGGGATGAGACACGGGGCAGGTTGTCACAGCGTTAGAGCAGGTCTGCTGGTGCGGGGGCTGCGCACCTCAGCACGGGTGTAACGGGTGTGCGGCCGCTGGGCGTGCAGGTGTGGGAGGTGTGGCGGGTGCACGGGGGGTGCAGACGCTGGGTGTGCTGCTCTTCATCCTGGGCAGGAAGGCTTCCGCTAATTACGTGTCCTGTGAAAACGTGTTCCCAAATTCAGGTTAACACGAGCACTGACGACTGGAAGACCACCAAGTGGAAGGATATCAATGTTGAGCAGATGGATATCGATTGTAAGAAATTTGCTAAAGACATTCGGAGCTTGGATAAGGAGATGAGAAGCTGGGATGCGTTCACAGGGCTGGACAACAGCGTGAAGAACATGCTAACATCCCTGCGCGCTGTGAACGAGCTGCAGAACCCGGCCATCAGGGACCGGCACTGGCATGAGCTCACGCAGGCAACCAAGGTGCTCCCAGCCCTCCCGCCCTTCCCTGGCTCCAACCCCTGACCCGGGAGGCTCCTGAGATTTGCATCCATAAGGGGAAGCATGCAAGCTGTTTTAAATCTGTCCATACACAAATATTTGTGTCGGGTCTTTAAACGTGGGCATTAATAAGATTGTTTGGGCGAGCCGCCGGGCTGCCTCTCCGCGGAGGGGAGTCCATGCCCTGATGGTGCTGGTTCTGCTCCAGGTGAACTTCACTATGTCCGAGGACACAACCCTCGCGGATCTGCTGCAGCTGAACCTGCACAAGTTCGAGGATGAGGTTCATGGCATCGTGGACAAAGCCATGAAAGAGTCAGGGATGGAGAAGGTAAACGGGGCTCGGTTCCTACCCTGCTTTGCTGAGAGCCCTGCTCCGATGCGGCTCTGTGGCTGTTAGCGCTCGTGGTCCTGCTCCTGGGGGCTGGAGTCCACAGGCAGCGTGGCACCCGTGGAGCTCGTGCTCTGGAGAAGGCGTTCCTGTTGCTGCCTTGCCTTTCTGCAGGGTCTGGGACTCAGCACCACAGAGTGCAGCTCATTTCTTATGGCCCATCTGCAGGTGCTGAGTACCCTGGACGCTACCTGGGCGACAATGCAGTTCGAGCACGAGCCCCATGCCAGGACTGGCATCGTGCTGCTCAAGTTGGATGAGGCGCTCATCGAGACGCTGGAGGACAACCAAGTGCAGCTGCAGAACCTGATGACCTCCAAGTACCTAGCCTTCTTCCTTCAGGAGGTGTCGGGCTGGCAGCAGAAGCTGTCGACCGCCGACTCCGTTATCAGCATCTGGTTTGAGGTGCAGAGGACGTGGAGTCACCTGGAAAGCATCTTCATCGGCTCTGAAGACATCCGCAGTCAACTGCCAGAGGACTCGAAGCATTTTGATGCTATTGATCAAGATTTCAAAGTGCGAAGCCCGTCACCCCCCAGGCCCCTGAGGGCTCGCTGCCAGTTCGGGTAGAGATGAAGCATTTTTCCTCTTGCAGGAATTAATGGCCAATGCAGTAAAAACTCCCAATGTGATTGAAGCTACAAGCAAGCCTGGTCTCTACGACAAGCTAGAAGCGTTGCAGAAAAGGTGAGGTTTGAGTCGTGCAGGTGAAGTGTTCAGGAGAGGCCGCCACCGGCTGGTCTGGGGCCAAAGGAGGAGTTTGAGTTCTCCAAAGTGGCATCTTCCTCAACGTGGCAATGACTTTGCAAAGAGTAAAAATTAATATGTGGAGCTTTTAACTGCAGTTTTTCTTCCTTGTTTTCTGTTAGATTGGTGCTCTGTGAGAAGGCTTTGGCTGAATACCTCGAGACCAAAAGACTGGCTTTTCCCAGATTCTACTTTATTTCCTCTGCAGACCTGCTTGATATTTTATCTAATGGGAATGAGCCAGCTGAGGTACGAGTTGAGCATAAAGCGTGGAGGCAAGTCCTGCGTCTCTTGCGTGCTAACCTGTTATAGCAGTTTTAAAATATTTTTCATTCTAAGGGACAAAATACCGCCCCTGGTACCCCCTGCTCAGGGATGCAGCGCCCCGGGAGACGTGTGGCAGTTAATGCAAGCGGCGATTACAACTCTGCGTGGGACTGGGGGTCCCTGACCCTCTGCCGTGCCTCTGTTCTCAGGTGTCCCGTCATCTGCCGAAGCTGTTCGACAGTCTGGCTAAACTGAAGTTCAAGATGAGTCCGGACAAAAAGCCCCTGAAGGTTGGCCTGGGGATGTTCAGCAGGGACGAGGAGTACGTGCCCCTCGACGCAGACTGTGACTTGTCTGGCCAGGTCAGCTGAGCTCCGTGGAGCCTCTGCTTGCGGGGCCAGAGGGGGGCAGGTTCAGGACAGGGACGAGCCTTTTGCTTGTTCACTAACAGCCGGGCAGCAGTTTTAAAGTGCAATTGTGAGGCCTTTTGGCCAAAAAAAACCCCAGAAATGGGATCTGCATTATGGGCGTAGAACAGCGCTGCAGCAATATCAGAGTCACATAAACCCACTCCAGCCTTGCAGCCCCGCAGGCGGCCGCAGTCTGTTTTTCCCCTCTCTGTTGTTCACCCTCAGACCGTGCTCCATACGCTGCCACGGGAGCGGCCCTGCGGGGCTGTGTACCGGGGTCTTCCGTGCAGCTTGTTACGACAGGCGGGGAGAAGCTTGCCCCGCAGAGCAGCAGGGAGCTGCTTGCACGCTGCCACGGGGTCGCGCAGCCAGACCGGACACGGGCGAGGAACCGCTTGCTCAGGATTTGCTGGATGTGACCCTCTAGGTCGAGGTTTGGCTGAACCGAGTGCTGGCGAGCATGCGCTCCACGCTGCGGCGCCTGATCCCCGAGGCCGTGGTGACCTACGAGGAGAAGCCGCGGGAGCAGTGGGTGTTCGACTACCCGGCACAGGTGGGAGCTGCCGTGCGGGGCCGGGCTGGCCGGCGGCTCCATGAGCCGAGATCCGAGAGGAGGAGCACAGAGCCGGGGAGGTGCAGGCGCCTGCCCCGAGCCATCGCAGGGACGGCATGTTTCCCTTTATGGCCACATTTTGTCCCTCTGCTCTGCTGCAGGTCGCTCTGACGTGCACCCAGATCTGGTGGACCACAGAGGTCGGCATTGCCCTTTCGAGGCTGGAGGAAGGCTATGAGAACGCAATGAGGGATTACAACAAAAAGCAGGTTGGCATCCCTCGGACCTGATCCGGAGCTGTCCTGCAGCCCCTCTCTGCTCGGAAGAAGCGAGGTCCAGTCCAGGGGTCACCAGGAGATGGGCAAAGAGTGATGTCATTTGTCTGTTCGTTTCTTTCCTTCCTCAGATTACTCAGCTAAATGCACTTATTTCACTGCTCATTGGAAACCTAACTGCAGGAGACAGGATGAAGATCATGACGATCTGTACCATTGATGTCCACGCCAGGGATGTTGTGGCCAAAATGATCCTTACGAAGGTATTCGTTACAAGAGGATATTTTTACTGCTTTGTTTCTTGGCACTGCTGAGCAAAGATTTCCTGTTATTATTTTACTTTCCAATATTTCAAAGTATCCTGATTGCGTGAGGAAACCACACGTGGGGTGTTAAGGGTGCACGGGAGCTGGGGAGGTGACAGCACGGCCGGGGGCCGACAAGACTGGGCTGGGTCTCGTGCAAAGCCAGATCGAGGAGCAGTTTTGCTGGTTCCTGCCACACACGGTGGGAGCCGGGAGCCTCGGCACAGGGCGGTGCACCGCAGTCGGCGGGTGCGGGGTGGGCTGGGCCATGTGGCGGAACAGTCCTTGCCCACCCCAGCATTGCACTGGGACCCGTTTGCACGCTCTTCTGGTGTATGGAGGTAGCAAATGGTCCCAACATGTCTGTGAGCTTGCTGTGCTGGTGGGTCGGGACGGGCAGCGCTGGTGCCTGCCTGCCCTCCGCAGCCGGCTGCTCCACAGGTGGAGAGCGCCCAGGCGTTCTCCTGGCAGTCCCAGCTCCGGCACCGCTGGGACGAGGGGAGGAGGCACTGCTATGCCAACATCTGCGACGCGCAGCTCCAGTATTCCTACGAGTACCTGGGGAACACCTCCCGGCTGGTCATCACCCCCCTGACGGATCGGTAGGGGCTCGGCTCCCCGTGCCTCCCACTGCCTGCGCCGCGCTGCCGGCACCGCTCAGCCCTGCCCATCCTCCCCCCCGCAGGTGCTACATCACCCTGACGCAGTCCCTCCACCTCTTCATGGGGGGGGCCCCCGCCGGCCCTGCGGGCACCGGGAAGACGGAGACCACCAAGGACCTGGGCCGGGCGGTGGGCATGATGGTCTACGTCTTCAACTGCTCCGAGCAGATGGACTACAAGGTAGGGCGCGGGGGAGCAGCATGGTGGCACCGAGGTGAGAGCTGTGGGTTGTCCACCAAGACAAGGGGACACCCTCGTTCGGGAGGCACTGCTGCAGCCTGCACCCCCGTGTCCAGCTGCAGCGTCCGTCGCCAATGCCCTGAAGCTGTTCTCCTCTCCCCGGCTCAGCAGCCGGCGAGAAACACGTGAGTCCAGCGGCAGCAGCAGTGCCATCCCACGCCGCTCACTCCCACCACAGCTCCAGCCAGCTCGTGTCCCTGGAAGCCCGTGGGAGCCTGGGGGATGTTAACGCTGCGGGGCATTTCCCTAGGGAACAGCACAAACCACAAAAGCACGAGCAGCTCCCCGCACTTGAGCTTTCTTAACAAATCCCCACGTTGCAGCCTCCATGTAAAAGTTTGGTGTCTGAAGCCCATCTCTGGTGCTTTCTCTCCAGTCCTGCGGCAACATCTACAAGGGGCTTGCTCAGACCGGTGCCTGGGGCTGTTTCGACGAATTCAATCGTATTTCAGTGGAGGTTTTGTCCGTGATTGCTGTGCAGGTACGTACAAAACCAGCGGCAGCGTGGGGTGCCGTAGGGACTGGATGAGCCTCTCAGCGTTTCCAGGTCACGTACTGAACGTTGTCTCGGTTAAACCTGACTTTGAAAGGGACGCTTTGCTGCTGTTATTTCCGCTGTGTCCTGTTGGGAGGCAAAGGGAGGGGAAGCGCAGCAGTATGGAGGCTTTGGGCGTGTTTAAGGTCACGCAGCCCAGCTGTGTCCCATCCCAGTGACCCGTCACCCCCCCGACACCTCTGCCATCGCCCGGGGACAGGGCGTCGCGGTGCCTGGGAAGAAGCTGGTTTAAGGCCAGCTCTCCTGAGCTCAGGGACTGCTACACTGCTGTGCCTTCGGCAAGCTGTCGATATTATTTCTAGCATTGCCAAAGGCACAGCTGAAGCTCCAGGCTCATTTTCTGCGGGCGGTCGGTGAGGGTGAGCCGGGGCGCAGGGCAGGGAGCCGCAGGGCTGCCGGCACTGACACCTCTGCTCGCCTGCCAGGTGAAATGTATTCAAGATGCAATTCGCGCCAAGAAGAAAATATTCCATTTCCTTGGAGAGACGATCACTCTGATCCCATCAGTCGGGCTCTTCATTACCATGAACCCTGGCTACGCAGGACGGACAGAACTGCCTGAAAATTTAAAAGCTCTGTTCAGGTACCCGTAGGCAGATGGGTCGGTGTGCAACTGGCAGTCACCTGCTACACCCATAACGTGAACTGAGCCTCTGCCAGTGCAAACAAGGGTATTTGTGTGTACTGGCAGCCCTCGTGTCAGGGAGACCTTGGCGCCCCAGGACAGCCCTGCTCAAAGCCCCTGAGATGGTCAAGAGGCTGGGAGGGCTGGGCTGCTCGGCCTGGAGGAGAGGATGCTTGGGGTGTCTAATTGCCACCTTCAGCCAAAAACCCAACTGAGGATAAGAAAAAAATATGGTCAAGCACTGGAAGGGGTGGCCCAGGGATGCTGTGGGACCTCTGTCCTTGGAGGAACTCAAAATGTGACTGGAGAAGGTCCAGGGTGACCTGAGCACTGCTTGGAGCAGGAGGCTGGACCAGAGACCCCAGTCGGCGTCAATTACTGCTCAGTTCTCTGATGCTAACAGCAGCAGGGAACAATTTATATTGGAAACTCGGGTGCAAATTCTTGCTGGCTGTGGGAGGGTAAGGGGCATGAGGACGTCCGTGCGCAGCCCTGCTGACCTGCCCGCTGCTCTTCTCCAGACCCTGCGCCATGGTGGTCCCCGATTTTGAACTGATCTGCGAAATCATGCTTGTTGCAGAAGGTTTTATTGATGCTAAGCTTCTAGCAAGAAAGTTCATTACTTTGTACACACTCTGCAAAGAGCTACTATCTAAACAGGTAATTTAACAATATTGCAAGACTCTTTAAGATGGAAGAGTTCATTTCAATTTCAAACCTGACAGCTTGTAGTGGGACTGCTGGTAGTAACGTGCTGGCTGACGTTCCGCATAGTTCAGGTCTACGGCTGGACAAATTCCACTTCCACGCTGGTGCATCATATGGCGTATTTCTGCCTTCTGGAAGAAATCAGGAAGTCCAAAAATAGAATAGGATAGGATAGGATAGGATAGGATAGGATAGGATACGATACGATACAGCCAGTTAAGATAAGAGCATCCAGATATTATTCATCTCAACAGAAGGGATTTACCATAAAAATGCACTTCCAGGAAGCAAGACAGACTGCCGAACGCCTCGTTACCTTGTAAATAAGCTCAGTTTAAGTCCAGTCTGCTGGGCACTGTGTGGATGGGCAGGGTTTTCCTCTGTAGTGTTGTTTGGAGTGGCTCTCCCTCACCAAAATGGAATCGTAATCCTTTGCTGCCTCTTGGCAGGACCACTACGACTGGGGCCTGCGGGCTATCAAGTCCGTGCTGGTGGTGGCTGGCTCCTTGAAGCGAGGGGACCCTGGCCGTGCCGAGGACCAAGTTCTGATGAGAGCTTTACGAGACTTCAACATCCCCAAGATCGTGACAGACGACTTGCCTGTCTTCATGGGGCTGATTGGAGACCTGTTCCCAGCCCTGGACGTCCCCAGGAAGAGGGACCTCAACTTTGAGAAGGTGCAGGCCCCGGCGCAGCACCAGCGCCAGAGACATCCCAGCCCTGGCAGTGTCCAGGGGCTGAAGGTCCATTTGGCACTTCTGGGCACAGCCGGCTTGTCTCTGGGGTCTTGCCAAGGCCGTGCCAGCTGCCCGTGGTCAGCGCACGCTCTCCCTCCCAGATCATTAGGCAGTCCGTGCTGGAGCTGAAGCTGCAGGCGGAGGAGAGCTTCGTGCTGAAGGTGGTGCAGCTGGAAGAGCTGCTGCAAGTGAGACACTCCGTCTTTGTCATCGGCAACGCCGGCTGTGGCAAGTCCCAGGTAGCAGCCAAATCATCCCCGAGGACGCGGGTCCCCTCCTGCCCTCGGCCGAGCACATCCCACGGCCTCCCCCGTCCTCTCAGCGAGGATGCTGCCGCTGGCCTCGGCCGGCCGCACGGACCCCCAGCTGCACCGGCAGCAGCGTCCGGGTAGGGGACAGCAGCACGGCCGACGTCCACGGCCACACTGGACCCTCCAGCACCATGCATGCTGGGCTCAGCCCACAGAGCTGAGCAGGTTCGGGATACACAGCTCAGGGACTGCCCGTGAGCAGAGTGGGGATGAGGCAGGGAGCAGGCAGGGGCGTGCTCTCGCGATGCCCTGCGTGCTGCGGTGCCGGCAGGATGGTGCCGGCTGGCAGGGCTCTGGGCTCCCACAACACCCTGGCCGGGAGCCAGCTCTGCAGAGGGAGGTCTGGAGCCTTCCCAGCGGCTGTCCGGGCCTGGGTGCTCTGCAGCAGGTGGGAGCAAGGCTGTGCGTCCCCGGCTGCAGGCAAAGGCTGCCGGAGGCTGCAGACACCCTCATAGGAGCAGCGGCCACGGCTGCACAGTTCCCCTCTCCGCAGGTGCTGAGGTCGCTCAACAAGACGTACCAGAGCATGAAGCGGAAGCCGGTCACTGTGGACCTCGACCCAAAGGCTGTGACCTGCAATGAGCTGTTCGGGGTTATTCATCCCTCCACGCGGGAGTGGAAGGACGGTGAGACACCAACGCTTGTGAGCGGTCGCTTACCCCAGGTGGGAACTGGCCCAAAGCATCCCCCAGCAGCAGCTGGCGCGTAGGCAAACACCTTCATAAAATATCTCTGCAAACACTTTGTGATGTGGTGATGGAATGGGAAAATCTTTCCTCGGGGCTTTTTACTGGAGTCTGAGGGAGGAGTGACGTGTTTCAGGGAAGCACCCAGTCCCACGTGTCCCCCCAGCAAATGTGCCACGCGTGGAAAGGACAAACCCATGTGTCTGTCTATGGGGCAGGTCTGTTTTCTTCGGCGATGCGTGACCTGGCCAACATCACGCATAAGGGGCCCAAGTGGATCATCCTCGATGGAGATATTGACCCCATGTGGATCGAGTCCCTGAACACGGTCATGGATGACAATAAGGTCTGTGCCATCACACCCCAGGAGCTTTGCTCACTCATTAACTCGGGGTGATCAGCTTGTGTTCATGCCTGAGCCCCAAGATCAGGGCATCCCCCCATGACGGGCCGCTTCCCCCAGGTTCTCACATTGGCCAGCAACGAGCGCATCCCCCTCAACCCCACCATGCGGCTCCTCTTTGAGATCAGCCACCTACGGACCGCCACACCGGCAACCGTGTCCCGGGCGGGAATCCTCTACATCAACGCCACGGACCTGGGCTGGAACCCGTGAGCCTGGGGAGGGAGATGGACGGGTCGGGACGGGATGGGATGGGAAGGGAAGGGAAGGGATGAGATGGGTGCTGGCCCCCACGCGCTCGCCTGCAGCCCTGCCCGTCCCTCCCGCAGCGTTGTGACCAGCTGGATCGAGGCGAGGACGGTGCAGTCTGAGAAGCCCAATTTGATGATCCTCTTTGACAAGTACCTGCCGGTGTGCCTAGAGAAGCTCAAGTCTGGATTCAAGAAGATCACCCCTGTTCCCGAGATCACGGTGATACAGACGGTGCTGTACCTGCTGGAGTGCCTCCTGACGCCGCAGACCGTCCCGCCGGACTCGCCCCGGGAGCTCTACGAGCTCTACTTCGTCTTTGCCTGTGCCTGGGCCTTCGGCGGGGCCATGTTCCAGGACCAGGTACGGCTGCGGGACCAACTGCTCAGCACCTGCCCGCGCCTGCCTGCTCGCCAGAGCCTCAGCCCAGCTTCAGCCCTCGGCTGCATCCCTTCGGAAAATACTAAAGCAACAAGACTGGCCAGTTTCTGAGTTTTTCTCTGTTTGGTTCCTCCCAGCTCATAGATTACCGCCTGGAGTTCAGCAAGTGGTGGGTGAATGAGTTTAAAACCATCAAGTTTCCTTCTCAGGGGACAATTTTTGACTATTACATTGATCCGGAAATGAAGAAATTCATGCTCTGGACTGAAAAAGTGCCAAAATTCAAACTCGATCCCGAAGTCCCTTTACAGGTATTCCCCCCAGCTCCCTGTGTTCATGTGCTTTATTTATTACTCCGTGGTCTTCCCCCGAGCAACGCTGGCAAGACCCCGCGCCTGGAGCGGCGCAGGCGTTCCGGCTGGCTCTGCCACGCCGCCGCACAGGCTGGCGGCACCCGGCAAACCCCGTGGCCTTCTGTGGTTCTGCTTTACCCCACAGAAACCTCAGCGAGAGCTGCAAGTTGCAACTCTTCCTTTTTAATTTCAGATTAACCTGTGGCTTCGCAGAGTCTCATGAAATAATTATAACTATTCCCTGAATGCAAAAATGTACTTTAAAACTTTATTTGCATGTCTTTTGAAATGCTGTCCTGCGGGAGGGGGGTTGTGTCAAAGAAGCCAGGGAAAGGGAGAGGTGCCGTGGCTGAATTTGGCCCGTGCATTGGCTGAGCAAAGACACTGGGGACAGTTTCAGGAGCTGTGCTGTGTTGTTCTGTTTTAGTAACTCATTTTTCTGACAGCTCCTATTTTTGGTCAGAAAGTCTTTAGAATAACCAAGCACCTGAGACCTTTTGCTTTAGAGAGGGACCAGGTTTGTACGGAGAGCATCTTCTGTTAGACCAGCTGGCATTGCCGGGAAAACCAGGCAAGGCTTCTGGCACGCTGCCCGCTGCTCTAACGAAGATCCCGCCTCTGCCTGCAAACGTCGACTCCGGCAGCAAGAGGCGAGCTCCAGGGATTGACAGCGTGATTTCCCCAGGCCTCCATGGTGCACACGATGGAGACCATTCGCGTGCGCTACTTCATGGACCTGCTGATGGAGAAGCAGAGGCCTGTGATGCTGGTGGGGAACGCGGGGACGGGAAAGTCGGTCCTGATGCGGGACAAGCTCGAAGCACTCAGCGCAGATGAATACCTCGTGCAGTCTGTGCCCTTTAACTTCTACACCACCTCGGCCATGCTGCAGGGTAAGGCTGGCCTGAGCTGGCAGCTGGCCCCGCGCCGGGCTGTGCCGCACGGCCCCACGGCGCTGCCCCACCACCCACCTGCTCCTCTCGCTGCAGCTGTCCTTGAGAAGCCCCTGGAGAAGAAATCGGGGAGGAACTACGGCCCGCCCGGGACCAGGAGGCTTATCTACTTCATTGACGACATGAACATGCCGGAGGTGGACAAGTATGGCACCGTGGCACCGCACACGCTCATCCGGCAGCACATGGACCACGGGCACTGGTAGGTGCCCAGCTGGTGGCCCCCACTGCAGGGGCTCGGTGACCCTCTGCCCGGCAAACCCGTGCTGTGCTGGTGCCTCTCCCATCCCGGTGGAGCCATGCCCTGCCCCTGCTGCCTCCTGTGCCACGCTGCCGGTGGAGCCGAGCCGGCCGTTCCCCCCCAGCCCGCTCATTCCTTGAGCTGCTGCGAAGGCTTTGGCAGAGGAATGGGAAAACTCTGCTGGCGACTCCAAACCTCGTCCAAGGCAAACAGCCCCGCTGCCAGCGCTGGCAGGGGAAGCCCCGGCGGGGGATCCCCGTGCCTGGCAGTGCAGCACGCAGCGCAGCCGGCGGGGAGGGCTTGCTTGGGAAGAGAGGGAGAGGTGACGAGTGCCGGCTGCCGTGGTGGGGTTTGGGGCCAGGTCTGGCCGTGGGGCATGGGAAGGGCCCCACACAGCATCACCAACAGTGGTGCCAGGCTGCATCGAGCACCAGGGGAATGGGGATCCCTGCTCCCGCGTCCCCCCAGACAGAGCTCCCCAGGGTCAGTGGGGCAGAGCCCTTCTGGAGGAACTCGTACCCGGGGAAAGAGTCACCGTGCCGGTCCCTGCGCAGGTACGACAGGAACAAACTGACCCTGAAGGACATTCACAACTGCCAGTACGTGGCCTGCATGAACCCCACCGCAGGGTCCTTCACCATCGACCCCAGGCTGCAGGTACGCAGGGCCCGCGGGGCCAGGGGCTGTGCCCCAGTGGGTTCACTCTCCTGGGACCGGAGCCCCGAGGGGTGGGATGGTGTGGGAAGGAGAGGGATAGGGTGGGACGGGGTTGGGATGTGGTGGGGGACCTCGCAGTGCTGGCTGCCTGCATCAGCCCCGGGGGGCAAAGCTCCCACCTGAATTTTTGCTCCTTTCTGCAGCGCCACTTCTGCGTCTTCGCCGTCAGCTTTCCCGGGCAGGAGGCTCTGCTGACTGTGTACAGCACCATCCTCGCGCAGCACCTGGCCCTGCAGAGGATGCCGACGGCTGTCCAGAAGCTGCAGCCCCAGCTGGTAGCAGCAGCGCTGGGTGAGCCCCTGCCACGCCTGGGGGGCGGGAAGGTGGCAAGCGCCGGCGTTGGCCCCCAGGGAATGCACCCGCTGGCACCAGGAAACCCAACCACACAACTGGCCAGTGCCCCAGGAGCCCCACACAGCACCTCCGCATCACGGCACCGTGCAAGTGGAACCTCCTTTCCTCCTTTTCTCCTATTCACGCTCAAAATGCAGCATCGTGTCAGGCTTGTCCTAGCTGCCGAAGGTCACGGAGGGGAGAGCGAGCCAGGCTCGGGGATCCCGCCAGAGGCTGCCGTGGTCTCTGGGGACCTGCCCCCCCGCTCACCCCCTATTTCCCACCGACAGCTCTCCACCAGAAGGTCGCCTCCACCTTCTTGCCGACAGCCATCAAGTTCCACTACCTCTTCAACCTCCGCGACCTCTCCAACATATTCCAGGTAGTGGGAGGGCTGTTTCCTCTAAAACATCCTTATCCCTTGCTCTCCTTCATCATGCATCCTTGCAGTGCACCACGTCCCTGAAAAGTACCATGACCTCTTCCCAAAGCCAATCTTTAAACTCAGCTCTGAGTAGCAGTAAAATAAACCCCCGAGGGCTGAGGGATTCGCGTGTTTGTCAGGGCCTGTTGTTCTCCACCCCGGAATGCCTGAAAAGTCCCGTGGACTTGGTGCGTCTCTGGCTCCACGAAGCCGAGAGGGTGTACGGAGACAAGCTGGTTGATGAAAGGGATCAAAAAGGCTTCGGGAAGATGCTGGTAGACACCTGCAGAAAGTTCTTTGATGTAAGTTGTGCTGGAAAATGAGGGAGTGCCCCGCTCCGGCGGGGCTGCACTGCCAGGCTGAACTCCCCGGCACAGGCTTGGCGGTGGCACGGGCAGCGGGGTGCCCCACGGCGGAGCCCCCATGGCTAAGCCCCACATCTGGCCTCGCCTCTCCCAGGAACTCGGCGAAGACCTGCTGTTCGCCAAGCCCAACATCTACTTCCACTTCGCCGAGGGCGTGGGGGAGCCCAAGTACCTGCCGGTGCCGAGCTGGCCGGCTCTGAACAAGCTTCTGGGGGAAGCCTTGGACAACTACAACGAGGTGAACGCGGCGATGAGCCTGGTGAGTGCCCTGCTGCTGCGGGCAGCTGCGGGCCGAGGCAGCGCCTGCACCGCAGAGACGCGGCTGCAGCATCGCTCTCGCTCAGGTTTGTACGTTATGGGGCGTTCGCTGCTTTTCCTGCTGTGATTCAGAATATCAAACCTTCCCCTCCTGTTTTCTTCAGGTGCTTTTTGAAGACGCGGTGTCTCACATTTGCAGAATTAGTCGGATCTTAGAGTCTCCCCGGGGCAACGCGCTGCTGGTGGGGGTAGGAGGCAGCGGGAAGCAGAGTCTGGCACGGCTAGCAGCGTACATCAGCAACCTGAACGTGTTTCAGATTACGCTGAGGAAAGGCTACAGCATCCCAGACCTGAAGGTGAGAGCAGCCTTCCTCCCGGCCCCCTGGGGCAGCGCCGCCTGCTCGTGGGACAGATCCTGCAAATGCGCAGCGGTGCTAAGCTCCACGGTGGCTCCGGTGCCTGGGGTTGGTGCGCGGGGCTCTGCTCTGCTCTGCTCTCGTCGCTGCGTCTGCGCACCGTGCGATCCGCTCAAAGGTGCTTTCTGAACACCCACACGTCCTGCCCCAAGGGGCTGCGGTGTTTCCCCAGCCGGGGACGGGCAGGAGCTGCTCGGAGGGAGGTGCGGTGCAGGCTGCCCTGGCAGCTGGCCCCGTCCCCGAGCAGAGCCACAGGCACCCGTCACCTTCCCAAAGGCTCCTTCCCAAAGGCACCGCCCTGGCTTCCCGGGGCGGCCGAGGGGCACCGGGCTGTGCCGAACCGGTCACTTCGGAGACCAGCTCGGGGGGTTGAAGAGGGTGGGGTGACGGTTTCTCTCTCCTGTCCCAGCTGGACCTCGCCTCCCAGTACATCAAGGCGGCCGTGAAGAACATCCCCACTGTGTTCCTGATGACAGACTCCCAGGTTGCTGAGGAATCATTCCTGGTCCTAATCAATGACTTCTTGGTGTCCGGGGAGGTGCCGGGGCTTTTTCAGGATGATGACCTGGAAAACATTATCAGTGCCATGAGGCCCCAAGTGAAGTTCCTCGGATTGCAAGATACAAGGGAAAACTGCTGGAAATTATTTATAGAAAAAGTCAGGCGTCAGTTAAAGGTGGGTGTTCCCTCAGCAGGGGGGGGTTTGTCAGTGCTCCTGACTTGCCTAATCCAAAACCTATTTGCAGGCAGGACACAGAACACCGTGGCTTCATTACATGGTGATGGGTTTGGGTGAAAAGTGTTTTCAAAGGCTCCCCAGCCAACGGTGTGCACCTAGCCCCCGGGGCACAGCTCTTCACAGCCACGTATTTACCTCCCTTGGGGCAGAGGGGGTGAGCAGCATCCACGGCCGCCAGCCACGGCCAGGCTGTGCTGGACGCTCGCAGGGACACCAACACTGGCACTGTGCTCGGCTGCTGGCTGCCGCCACCACAGGGGATCCGGTGCCGGCCCCGACTGCGCTGAGAGGCGCAGGGTGCACAATCACAGACCATCTCCCGCACACTGGGAAGGGGAGTTAATGGGCAGGAGGCAAAGTCCCGATCTCCAGCAGAAGAGTTTGCAGTGATGCGGAGCCCACAGCGATGCTCCTGCTGCCCTACGCGCGAGCTTGGCCCCCGGCAGCGGGGACGCCCTGCTCACCCATGGTGCTCTGCCCCAGGTCATCCTCTGCTTCTCCCCCGTGGGTTCGACCCTGCGGGTGCGGGCGAGGAGGTTCCCCGCCGTGGTCAACTGCACGGCCATTGACTGGTTCCAGGAGTGGCCGGAGGATGCGCTCATGTCTGTCAGCAGCAAGTTCCTGGAGGAAACAGGGGACATCGAGGTGAGCTGGAACCCCAGGTCGGTGCACACACTGACCTCTGTGCCGGGGGACTGGGGAAACCAGGCTGCTTTGGGGAATGACCTGCACCTCTGCTGCTCTCCTTGTGCAACGTGCCCGGGGATGGGGGTCTGGCATGACCCAAGGGTGCTGGGGGCAGCAAACTGGGGATGGGGTCTGGGGTAAGCTCACAGCCAGCTCTGGGGTCAGAGTCTGCAGCCCCACACCGTGCAGGCGGGGACAAACCTTTCCTTGTTCCCCGTTTGTCCTTAAAATGCCGACACAAATAACAGCCTGGAAAGAGCAGCTTTTCCCCAGTGCAGCCCAGCTTAACCTGGGGGATTAGAGCCAGGAAAACCAGAGCGGGGCTTAAGAACCAGCATCGTTAGTGCTGTGATCACCTACATTCCTCAGCCACCACTGCGGGAAGGCTCGGTTCTACCCCAGCATTGGTACTGCGTCCACACAGCGCAGCGGCTCACCGTCTGTGCTCCTGGTGCAGGCCAAGGTCAAGGTCTCCATCAGCCAGTTCATGTCCTATGTCCACATGAGCGTTAAGGAGATGTCCAAGACCTACCTGGCCGTGGAGAGACGCTATAATTACACCACGCCAAAGACCTTCCTGGAGCAGATAAAGCTCTACCAAAACCTGCTGTCAAAAAAGAGGAGCGAGCTCACCGCCAAGATCGAGAGGCTGGAGAAGGGGCTGACGAAGCTGCAGAGCACGGCATCGCAGGTGCCTGCCCGCAGCATCGCGCCCGCTGGGGGTCCAACGTGGAGGGGCAAGAGGGCGCGCGTCCCCGCAGGGCGGTCATGGTGGCTGCGAGGTCCCTGAACCGTACTGAGCCACCGCTGTGAGGCCAGGCAGGGCTCAGCCCTCTGATCCTCTCTGTTTCTCCCCACGTCAAGGTGGACGACCTGAAAGCCAAGCTGGCGGTCCAGGAGGCAGAGCTGAAGCTGAAGAACGAGGACGCGGATAAACTGATCCACGTGGTGGGCGTCGAGACAGAGAAGGTCAGCAAGGAGAAAGCCATTGCTGATGAGGAGGAGCTGAAGGTCCAGGCCATCAACACGGTGCGTGGCGCTGAGGTGGTGCCCACCGCACCAGGGTCCAACACAGGACAGGGCAGCGCGAGCTCTGTCGGCTCCAGCCGCTCACCCCATCCCATCCCCTCGCCTCCCCAGAACGTGGCTGAGAAGCAGCGAGCCTGCGAGACCGACCTGGCGAAAGCGGAGCCGGCGCTCGTAGCCGCCCAGGAGGCCCTCAACACGCTCAACAAGGTGGGCAACCCCTCAGCGGGAAGCGGGTCCCCGACTGGTGCTGGCGTCCCCATGCCGGGGCGATGCTCAGTGGCCCCGCGGTCCCTTCCCAGAACAACCTGACAGAGCTGAAGTCCTTCGGGTCCCCACCCCAAGCGGTGGTGAACGTGACGGCAGCCGTGATGGTCCTGACAGCCCCCAGGGGCAAGATACCGAAGGACAAGAGCTGGAAGGCAGCAAAAGTGATGATGGGAAAAGTAGACACTTTCCTTGATGCCTTAAAGAAGTTTGACAAGGAGCACATCCCCGAGGCCTGTATCAAGGCGTTTGAGTGAGTCCATGGCCGGTTCCTGCCCCCTTCCCGGCCCCCTGCCGCAGGGCCGCCCTGGGCGGCGCGTCCCGGAGAGGCTCTCACCCAGCGAGCGCAGCGGGGTTTGAGGGGCAGGAGTGGGATCCAGGCGTTTGCGCTGCTCTCCCACCCTGCCGCCCATCAGCAGCCCCAGCCCCGGGAGGAGTGGGACGGGGCCACCGGCAGCCGCGGCACGGTGTCATAGCATGGCGTGTTCTCCCGTTCCAGGCCCTACCAGTCAGACCCCAGTTTTGATCCGGAGTTCATCATGTCAAAGTCAACAGCCGCGGCCGGTCTGTGCTCCTGGTGCCTAAACATTGTTCGCTTCTACGAGGTGTTCTGCGAGGTGGAGCCCAAGAGGCGGGCGCTGGAGGAGGCCAACACGGAGCTGGCGGAGGCACAAGAAAAACTCAGTCGCATTAAAAACAAAATTGCCGTAAGTGCGTGCCCCCTCCCGCAGCCGCTGGCCAGGGCTGGCTGCCAGAGCCAGCCGCTGTTTGCCTTGGCCGGCGCCTGCCGCAGCCCCCATCAGCCACCGGCAATTCGGCTGTGGGTCACGGCCATAAGCTAAAAATGAGGGAGAAAGATTCTTATCATTCATATTATCATTCGTATCACCTGGAGCCCAGGTGCAAGAGCTGCGTCATCATGGCAGGGCCTGCCGCAAAGCTCCTCCGGGGCTGCAGAGCTCTCCTGGCCTGGCAGCTTACTGCAGGGGCACTGCCTGTGCGGGAGGTAACGGCAGATGTGTTGTCTCTCGAAGGACCTGAATGCCAACTTGGCAGCTCTCACTGCAGAATTTGAGAAAGCTACAGCTGAAAAAATCAAATGTCAGCAGGAGGCCGATGCAACCAACAGAGTCATCACGCTGGCAAACAGGTACTGTGCAAACGCCGGCTCCAGAAGCTCTGGGACTGTCTGCTGCTCCCTGGCATTGCCTGGTGACAATGACACAGGGCTCGTGGAAGCATCAGAGCCCCTCCCTCCCCCCAAAATTAAAATCCCGAGTATGACTTGGGCCAGAAATTCAGGGGGGGATGCAGCTGCGGAGCCATGTGCCCCAGGTGAGGGCAGCCACTGCCCGAGCAGAGGTGGGTTAATCCCCACCGCACTTGGTGACGGCTGCCCTGGGGCATCACGGCCGAGTCCCCCGGCAGCACCACAGCAGCCGCCATCTCCTCTCACCCCCCCCAGGCTCATCGGGGGCCTGGCATCCGAAAACATCCGCTGGGCTGAGTCGGTGGAGATGCTCAGAGAGCAGGAGAAGACGCTGTGCGGAGACGTGCTGCTGGTCTCCGCCTTCGTGTCCTACGTCGGCTACTTCACCAAGAAGTACAGGGACGAGCTGCTGGAGAAGCACTGGATCCCCTTCCTCAGCGGGCTGGCGGTGAGTGGCCACGGGTCCCGTCCCGGGGTGCCTGGGGCTCCTTTCTCCCATGCCCGCCGGCCCCAAGGGGCTCCCGCTCCTCCATGGCCCAACAGCCCCTCCCCGGCAGGTGCCCGTCCCCATCACCCCAGGGTTGGACCCCCTCAGCCTCCTCACCGACGCTGCTGACGTGGCTGCCTGGAGCAACCAGGGGCTGCCCAGCGACCGCACGTCCGTCGAGAACGCCACCATCCTCTGCAACACCCAGCGGTGGCCCCTGGTCGTGGACGCCCAGCTCCAGGGCATCAAGTGGATCAAGAACAAATACGGGGAGGAGCTGCGGGCCATCCACCTGGGCCAGAGGAGGTGGGTTGGGTGCTGTGGGGCAGCCGCGGGCTCGGGCTGGAACGGCCCCCCTTCCCCTGCCACCGAAGGGGTGCGGGGCTCTGCAGGCCAGGGCACCCACATCCCCCATGCAGGCCAGGGCACCCACATCCCCCATCAGACTCGGGGGCACCCGAGGGCAGCAGCGGCGATGGGGGCACCCGGCACCTCCAAGGGCTCTGCGGGGGCCAGGGCTGGCAGACCACCGCGGGGCTCCCACTGGGGTGCAGCGGCTGGAGTGCTCGCCTGAGCTCCCCGCAGCGTGCGTGCTCACTCCACGCCGCACCTCCCTCCCCTCGGCTGCAGCTACCTGGACACCATCGAGCAGGCGGTTTCCGAAGGACAGACGCTGCTGATCGAGGACGTCGGTGAGACGGTGGAGCCGGTGCTGGACCACCTGCTGGGCAGGAACACCACCAAGAAGGGCAGGTCAGCACACCCCGTTCTCTGGTGCTGAGGAATTTCACCTCCTCTGAGCAACCGCTGCTGCCCCAAATGCCGATTTATGCCCCTTTGCGTGACAGCAGCTGGGGCCTGATCCTTCCCCATGCACATGAGAGCCTCTGGCCACATCCCCGAGTTTTCTCCGGGTATTTCCCCGTGGGGACACTTGCAGTCGATGTGACGGTTTGGACCGTTCTGGTCTGCAGTCCAGTTCCTTTAGTGGTTTAGGAAGAGCGTGTTCCCCGGTGCACCTGCAGTAAGGGGTGATAAACTGGGAGGGTTCTCTTGGCAGACACAGAAGCTGTTCCGTGATGGGGCTCTTGCTGAGAATCCCCTGCCCCATCTCCCCGGCCCTACTCGGCGCTGCCAGCCCCGCTGCAGGCAGTGCTGCCTTCCCCGGACACCACCGACCTCCCTGGCCGTGTTCCCCAGGGCCTGGCGAGGGCTGGTCCCCAGGACTGCAGGGACGGGGCTGCTGGGGAGGGTGCTGTGCCACCTTCCCCTTGCATCGTGGCACGGTGCCTGCAAGCAGCACGAGTCCAGAAGCCACCTGAGCACTGCCGGCAGGGCAACCGCCAGCTCCTTCTGCTCCTCCGGCCTTTGCCGGCACTTCTGCCCTTGCTATGCTTTTCCCAACCAGGAACAGCACGTGGGTTGAGGGTTTCTGTCTGTGACAAGTTACTGCCCAGTGGACGGAAATTAATTTGTTTAATTAACTGAACAGATACATTAGGATAGGAGATAAAGAAGTGGAATATCACCCGCGCTTCCGCCTGATTCTGCACACCAAATATTCCAACCCTCACTACAAGCCAGAGGTGCAGGCTCAGTGTACCCTGATCAACTTCTTGGTGACCCGGGAGGGACTGGAGGACCAGCTCCTGGCTGCTGTGGTGGCCAAAGAGCGGCCGGACCTGGAGACCCTGAAGGTACGAACCCGGCTACTGGCAAGATGGTAGCAGAGAGCGGCCCAGGGGAGCTGCGGTGGCTTAGCTGGCAGGGAGCAGTGAGATCTCGCCTCCATGAGCGTGCTGTTGCTTATCGAGAGCCGAGTGAGTCCCGGTCAGAGCCTGCCATCTGCACGGGCAGCTGCGGGTCCACCGTCGCCCCGTGGAGCCTGGTGCTGCCACAGGCGCGCTCGCTGCTTCACCCTGTGGGTGACAGCGCGTCCCTGGAGGGGCCACGTCCACCCTGCTCTTGCATCGGCACTTCGGTGACAGCATGAAAAACTTGGCGGGTTGCTCAGAGACCCATAGCTCAGCTGACAGCTACCTCAGTATGCTGCCTGGGCTGCATTTGTAAAGGCAGAATTTATAATTAGTAGAAGACAAAGCCAGCAGAACTGCTGATGGTTCACAGTCTGTTGCACGCAGCTCGTTAGGGAGCGCCCAGTGTAAGTCACAGTGATTGATGCCGGAGTTTCGCCGCAGTCTCTCGAATGACGCGCGTCTCTGGGGCGCTGGTGTTGTAGGCAAACCTCACAAAGAGCCAGAACGAGTTCAAGATCAAGCTGAAGGAGCTGGAGGACTCCCTGCTTGCCCGGCTCTCTGCTGCTGTGGGGGAGTTCCTGGGGGACACGGCGCTGGTGGAGAACCTGGAAACAACGAAGCGCACAGCCATGGAAATCGAGGAAAAAGTAAGCGAGCGGCTCTGGAGCTGGTGCTGCAGTGCTGCGGGCGGCGGGAGAGCGTCCCCAGACCGTGCTGGGCACCCGGCACTCAGCCGGAGGTTGGGTGCTGCTTCGGCATGTGCCAGGACGCTGGATAACACCCACCTTTGTGTGTGTCAAGGTGAAAGAAGCTAAAGTCACCGAAGTCCAAATAAACGTCGCTAGAGAAAACTACAGGCCAGCGGCAGAGCGAGCATCCCTGCTGTACTTCATCCTGAGTGACCTCAACAAGATCAACCCCATCTACCAGTTCTCTCTCAAGGTAGATGTGGAGCAAGGAGGGAATTGGTTTGTACGGGCAGGACGGGGCTTGGGGGATCTCGGAGACTCGGTGTTTCAGCATTTATGCTGCTAACAAAACACCCAGCAGCCTGGGCATTGAGCTGCGCACCCGGCTCTTCCTCAGGCGTTCAACGGGGTCTTTGAGAAAGCCATTCAGCGCGCGGCCCCCAGCGACGACATCAAGCAAAGGGTGATCAGCCTGACGGATGAGATCACCTACTCAGCCTATACGTACACCGCACGGGGACTCTTTGAGAGAGACAAACTCATTTTCCTGGCCCAGGTTGCCTTCCAGGTAATGCGTGCAAATGTTTGGGGCTTCTGTTGTATAATACTGTACGTGAGGGTTTTGTTGGTTTAGACAGGTAGTTCTCTTACGTCTGTGCTGCTGCTGGATGCTCAGTAGCTCCTCGCCTGGAGCGCAGCCCCTCGCGCCGCGGCCGTGTGTGCCAGGGTGGTTGTGACGCTGCGCTCTCGACTCGCCAGGTCCTGGCAATCAAGAAAGAAGTGAACCCGGTGGAGCTGGACTTTCTTCTGCGCTTCCCTTCCAAGGCCGGCGTTGTGTCCCCCGTGGACTTCCTGCAGCCCCAGGGCTGGGGTGGCATCAAGGTTGGTCTGCGCGGCCCACGGTGCCGAGGCAATGCCAGCACGGCCCCCAGCACAGCGGGTCCGGGGTCACCTGCAGCACCTGGGAGGGTCCACAAAGCCCCCCCATCCCCTGCAGCTGGTGAGACCCAGCATGTTCCAGCCCCCGGCAGGGGCTGTGGGACAGCAGCGTGCCAGCAGCACGGGGGTCCACACTCAGCCCTGCAGCAGGAGGTGGGGTTGGCCGTTCAGCTGACCAAGCACCAGAGACAGCCTGTCCCACCGCTCCCCCTCCTCTGCACGCCCCGCTCACCCCAGGGGCTGAGGGAAAGCAGAGAGGGGCTGCTTGCACCGGCAGGAGGGGGCAGCTGGCGAGGTTGTATCCCCTGTGTGCCCGGCTCCTTGCCCGTGAGCTCAGGGGTGTCCGAGCAATGCCCTGCCAGCCCACGTGCAGCATCCCCATTTCAGCGGGCATCCTTGGCACCCCAGGGATGCCTCTGGGAGCCCCAACACGGCCATGTCCGGCGGAGGGCAGGTCTGGCAGCCCGCCTGGGCCGGTGGGGCAGGGCCCGGTGTGGCACAGCGCCATCCCCACATGCACGCAGCTCCTCAGGGAGGGCGAGCAGAGCCCAGGATTGATTTAGGCCTTCTCTGCGGAACCTGAAGGTGCTCTCAGAAATGGAAGAGTTCAAGAACTTGGACAGCGACATCGAGGGCTCGGCAAAGCGATGGAAGAAGTTTGTGGAGTCCGAGGTGCCGGAGAAGGAGGTGTTCCCCAAGGAGTGGAAGAACAAGTCGGCCCTGCAGAAGCTGTGCATGCTGCGGTGCATGCGGCCGGACAGGATGACCTACGCCATCAGGTGCGCCGGCGCCTGCCCGGGGCGCACAGCACGGTGCCCTCCTCGCAAGAGCCCTGCGGCATCACCACGCCAGCTGCCACCAGTGACCGTGTTTTTTCCTAACCCACATTATGGTTTCATTTTTCTGCAGGAACTTTGTGGAAGAGAAGATGGGGAGCAAGTTTGTGGAAGGAAGGAGCATTGACCTCTCCAAGGTGTACAAGGAGAGCAGCCCCTCCACACCCCTGTTCTTCATTCTCTCCCCTGGCGTCGACCCGCTGAAAGACGTGGAGGCCCTGGGTGAGCCGCTGCCCCACGAGGGCTGCGTGCTGCTGCTGGGTTGAGCAGCGAATGGCCGCAGCTGCGCAGCCACATCTTTGTACTAATACTACCAAAAAAGGCGTCTCATGCCGTGGCGGTTTCCTCCCCTCCCCAGGCAGAAAGCTCAACTTCACCATCGACAACGGGAGGATCCACAACGTGTCGCTGGGGCAGGGCCAGGAGGCCGTGGCAGAACGGGCCCTGGAGGTGGCGGCCGCGCAGGGGCACTGGGTCATCCTGCAGGTGGGTGGGGGCACCGGGGCGCACCGCGGGGCACACAGCCCTGCCGGCAACCGGGCACACCGGGGGCGCACCGCGGGGCACGCAGCCCTGCCAGCTGCCAGACATGGCTCAGAGCGTCCCCGTTGACACTAAGGTGCTATCTGGCATGGCTGAAGCTCGGGGAGTGCTGGCAGCAGCTCCGCTCCCCCCGTCCCGGTGCATTAGCAGCCATGCACAGCCTCGGTGCTCAGCCGGCGCAGCGGCCAGGTCCAGGCTTGTCCTCGGTGGGGCAGCAGCAGGAGCAGGGAGGGGACCCGGGGCAGCAGCACCACCGGCAGGGAGAAGGCACCGCACTGCCTTGAGCACGGGCAGCGGGAAGGGGGCTCAGGGAAACAGGGGAGGCCGGAGGGGGGGAGCAGTGCCCCTGGCTCCCTGCAGCAGGGGTGGGGACACAGTACCAGCAGGCAAGGGCTGGGGCCCGATGGCCCCTTACCCTCACTGCCTCGGGCAAGGCAGGAGGCGAGGGGACATCCAGGACGGACAGACCTTTGGTGTACACCAAACACCGCTGGCCTGCGCCAAGGGAACTGGAGAGGGGACACAGAGTAGGAGACCAGCAACAGAGAGTGGAGGCCAAAAGCGTGGGAGGCCATCCAAAGAGGATGGCAGCCCCGCAACGGGGCGTGGGGTTTTCGTGGTGTACCCCACGTGATGGCAGTGACACTGCCTGGGTTCGTTGGGTGCCGTGTTGTGCTGCACCTGCTCTGTGTGGAGCCACAGTAGGAATCTGGAGGGGACGAGTGATCCCTGAGGTTGTACTTCAGCCCAAGCAGTACAGGAGGGGTTCCTGTTGCAGAACATCCACCTGGTGGCACGGTGGCTGGGCACACTGGAGAAGATGGTGGAGCAGTACAGCCTGGGCAGCCACGCCGACTACCGGGTGTTCATGAGCGCCGAGCCAGCCCCCAGCCCCGAGGCACACATCATCCCGCAGGGGCTGTTGGAAAACTCCATCAAAATCACCAACGAGCCGCCGACGGGCATGTATGCCAACCTGCACAAAGCCCTCGACCTCTTCACCCAGGTACCCTCGCCCCACCACGCTGCTCTCCCCCACCATGGTCGCGCTGTGCACAGCCGGTTCCTTTCAACCATTTTGGGTCAGCGTGTCCGGCGCACCCCATCCCTGGGGTTTCACGGGCTGAGCATTTTCGGGGGGCGTCATTGCAGACACGGACACTGCGCCAGGAGCCAACCCATGCTTCTTTTTTTAAATAAACAACCTTCAGTTCTCCTTTGCCGTTGTTAATTTTCTTCAATAGAGGGATGGCTGATAGCGATATTCACGCATTCACTTGCAAACCCACTCTCATTTTTATGCCACTGCAGGACACGTTAGAGATGTGCAGCAAAGAAATCGAGTTCAAATGCGTCTTGTTTGCGCTCTGTTACTTCCACGCGGTGGTGGCCGAGCGGCGCAAGTTTGGCACTCAGGGCTGGAACAGATCTTACCCCTTCAACAACGGTGACCTGACCATATCGATTAACGTCCTGTACAACTACCTGGAGGCTAACCCCAAGGTAAGGGACTTACCAAGTGACCAAACCTCAGCACAATACACACTATGACAATCAACCTTTTGTAAAAAAAATCATCAGTTCGCTGCACAAGTGCCACCTCTTGAGGAAACAGCGTTGCCGGTAGTTCTTCCCCCCCTCCCCAGGGAGCTGCCTGCACGCTCTGGCAGGTGAAGGTGCAGAGTCCTCGGCACGACTGAGCTGGGAGGACAGCGGGCGTTTAGCACAGGCTGGGAGGAGTGCCTGCTCTGGCTCACCTCGGTGCTTTGTTGGGTTGGGTTTTTTAAATTACTTGCCACCTAAAGGGCAAAGCCTGCCCCGAGAATGAAGGTGCAATGAACAGGACTGAGGTCTCGCCCTTAGGAGGGTCCTGCTTTCACCTGGCCTCACAGACATGACCAATGTTGATCTGAATAAAGACGGGATGACGGGGGTTCAAAGCATGGATGGCTGTGTCCATACCGGGGCAAGGAGAAATCTGTGGGCGGACGCAAGAGACACCCGAGACAAGGTCCCCTGTCTTGCTCCCCTTTACTGTCACCGAGCCGCTGTGGGTCCAGGGTCTGCCGCTTCCCGGGACGCTGGACAGGTTAACCCAGGAGCCACTGCTCCACAGCCCCGCAGCTCTACAGTCGTGCACAGCTTCCCCGGGCTGCAGGGCTACCAAAACCCCACAGCGCGCCTCTCCTCGTAGGTACCATGGGATGATCTCCGGTACCTCTTTGGTGAAATCATGTATGGGGGGCATATCACGGACGACTGGGACCGCCGGCTGTGTCGGACTTACCTGAGCGAATACATCCGTGAGGAGATGCTGGAAGGGGAAGTGTACTTAGCTCCAGGGTTTTTGATCCCTCCCAGCTTGGATTACAAGGTAAAAAAGATTAACGTTGTAATTTGTTGTGGAAAACCACCGCTCTGGATAAATGCATGCTAGTCAGAGTTCTCTCATGCTAACCAAGGTGGAATGTAGGGGAAAAAGTTTCAATCCCATGGAAACATGCAGAATCGCTGCAAAAATAATTCCTGTGGCTGGGGTGGTAAGGGAAAAACTTAGGTAAGACGCGAGTAAAAAAACATCTTGAATAAGCAACGCCCGCTATCTGTGAAGCACCACCACCAAAAGGCGATGACGTATTTTCAAGACTGAAGTGAAACTCGCGCTCCTTTGTACATCTGCTAAACTAACTTCAGCATCTGCCCTGCCCTTAGGGTTACCACGAGTACGTCGATGCCAACCTGCCACCGGAGAGCCCCTACTTGTACGGCCTTCACCCCAACGCAGAAATTGGCTTCCTGACTGTCACTTCAGACAGGCTTTTTCGGACAGTTTTGGAAATGCAGCCCAAAGAATCAGATGCTGGAGGAGGCTCAGGAGTCTCCCGAGAGGAAAAGGCAAGTAAAGTTTCTGCCTCTTTACAGTAAACAATGACAATTCGGAGGCCAGATGGGGGGACAGATATGGGCCCACACACAACAGACAGGAGAAGATGACCTGGAATAATGACCTGGATTTCTTACCAGTGCAAGGTAGTACAGAAATGCGATTCTAGCCCTGCACCTAATGCTACGAGCTGTCAGCCTGGAGAAGGGGGAGCTGCTGGCGCAGAGCGCATGAGGAACGCTGCAGTCTCTGCTGAGCTGGACACTCCTGTCAAGTTTTTATTTAAGTATATTTGCACTTGGTTTCTCTGCAACCAGGCTCTCCTTTCCGCTTCAGTAACTTTGCCGTTCTTCGGCATTGGTAATGTAATTGAACGTGAGCAAACGCTTCACCGCTCTACAGCTGCTGAGAAGGCAGCACTGACACCACAGCCCAGGGCGGACAAAGTAGCGGCCGCGGCTGCCTATTCGTCCCTGTGCCATCTGCAGCGCTCTCCCCTCTTCCCTGCTCTTGCATCAATCTGGACCCCAGGCAGGCAGGCAGGCAGGCAGGCAGCTAGTCACGCAGATCATAAGACCATTAGCTGCTCTCCTCCAGCACCTCTGAGAAACCCAAAGGGTAAAGAGAAGGGGCTGAAGTGCTGCCCCAGCAGCTTCTGTGCGCTCGCTCCATCTGAACACGCGGTGCAGTTACAAAAGCCAGCAGTGTTCAGAAAGGTTACTCGTTGATGGGGTCGAGATGCGCCAGTGGCAAAATGTGGCTCACATGCTGCGTCCTCAGCAGATGGAGCAGGCTTAGTAATTTCCATTCATGATGGCAACTACTAAAAATACAGATTTAAAAAAAAAAAAAAAAAAGTCTTCCTCCTGACTCCGTGGCTTCAGTTCTTACCTTCTTGGCTACCAAAAAAGAGCTGCAGCTTTTTAAGATCCAAGAGCAGTTAGTAAAAGAATGGAGTATTAGTAACAGAGGAGGAAGCACAGGAAAACACAAAGGTAGAAAAAGAAAAATCTCACTAAGTTAATTAACTGTTAACCCACAGCATTTTTTCTTAGATAAGAGCAGTTCTATGGCATATTCTTTCCAGGTGAAGTCAGTCCTAGATGAGATTATTGAGAGGCTGCCAGAGCCATTCAATATGGTGGAGATCATGGTGAAAGCGGTGGACAAGACCCCGTATGTTGTAGTTGCCTTCCAGGAATGTGAAAGAATGAACATCTTGACCCACGAGATCAGGCGCTCTTTGAAAGAGTTAGACTTGGGACTAAAGGTATGCCTTAGGTAGCTGCCTAGAAAGCGCCTCTCCCTACCACGTCATTTCCCATGATTTGCAAACGGCTGTTGCTTGTTTCAAACCTTGTCTTGTACAAAGCGCTTGGCTACCCTTGCTCGCGCTCTTACACATCCCACTGTGCTGGGTACGGCCAGACAGTACCAGCCTCCCGCTTCGTGATGAGTTTGAGATCAAATACTTCCATCAGTCTTGCTTTCTTCAGATAAAACTGCCCAGACTTTTCTCTTTTTTAAAGGGAGAACTAACAATTACAGCAGATATGGAAGAGCTGGCAAACGCTCTCTTCTACGACAACGTTCCTGAATCCTGGACACGTTATGCCTATCCCTCTCTTCTTAGCTTAGGAGCCTGGTATGCAGACCTGCTCCTTCGCATCAGGGTGAGCAGATTTCTTGTCAAAGTTAAAGCTTAGGGAGCAAGCGGATACCACAGAAGACCAGGAATCACCTCCATCAGTGTACAGTGGTTAACTGGTTTATTTTTCAATATTAATTTAAGCGGTTTGAAGTACCTGAAATGGCCTGTTACCCCAAGAATGAGAGCAGGAGTTTGAAAAGGGTTCACCGTTAGAGTATATCACCATTTCAAAATAACATTAGCTTATATGACTCAGAAGAAAAAAATATTTAATAAAACCATCTATTTAAAGTGTAGCTTTGTTAAAAAAAATAATAGCAGTATTTACTGCAATCCAAATAAACAGTTTAAATTTCATTGCTGCAGTGGAATCTGCTATTTATTCACCACAGACCACCTCCATCCTAGTCTCCCCATCTGGAAGATTACCTGAAGCTCGTGTTAGGCACAGTGAGGCATCAGCTCTTTGCACATCATATCTCAAAGCAGTATTCTGCTGCTCAAAGGCCATGCTTCACTCTGAAGTACTTTGCTGTTTTTATTTTCCAGGAACTGGAAATCTGGACAACGGACTTTGTGCTGCCTGCAACAGTGTGGCTGGCAGGGTTCTTCAACCCCCAGTCCTTCCTCACTGCTATCATGCAGTCCATGGCCAGAAAAAACGAATGGCCACTGGACAAGATGTGTCTCTCAGTGGAAGTGACCAAGAAAAACCGCGAGGATGTAACAGCTCCACCCAGAGAAGGCTCCTATGTGCATGGATTATTCATGGAAGGTAAAAGATTGCAGCTTTTATGAGATGTTTCAGACACAGAGAAAGCCCAGTTCAGCCTTAAAAATTCTTGCAAACGGAGCAGGTGTTAGTACTCGCTGGCGTATTTGAATCTGCACAGCTTTTGCAAAAGCTCCAAGCCGCAAAGCCTGTATTCCACGCTAATGTCAGAGACACGCCAGCTGAGGGCAGCACCCGTCCAGTTTACAAGCAGAGTTTCACAAACCAAAAGCTGTTTTCTGGGAATTCAGACTGCATGTCATGAACCTGAGGACAGAGTTGTCTGAAGCTACATGGTTCTAGTGAATAAATATATTACGCTCTTATTTAATGTGTGAGTAAGACAAATCAGGAAACTGAGAACCTAAAGTAATTACTGCTAAAAAACGAGGGGGAATGAGATGGCAGCATCACCAGAGCACCAAAGGGGTCCACTTAAGCAAGCACACAGACCACACAGGACAGCTATCATAGTTCCCACCACAGCCAAGTTCTACCTTCAGCCGTGCAACTTTCATGCAAACCCGTGCTGAAGGGATGAGTGGGGACAGAATTAATTTAGACATCCCACACACAGTAAGGCAAAATGCATTCATGAGTCACAGTGAGATGATAACGTGTTAGCCCTAATGACTACTAAGACATGGCTACCCAACCTTCACACTCCACCCTCAACTGTGCTGCTAGAGCAACCCCTTCCCACCCATTAGTAGTTATGAAAACAGCCCCCCTAAGTGAAAAAGCCACTGGGTAGCTGGCACCCCGACAATTTCATAATATTGCAGGCGCTCGATGGGACATCCCTTCTGGTGCGATCGCAGACGCTCGACTAAAGGAGTTGACGCCCATGATGCCAGTCATCTTCATCAGAGCCATCCCTGTGGACCGCATGGACACCAAGAACGTCTATGAATGTCCTGTCTATAAGACACGGATGCGAGGTCCCACCTACGTCTGGACCTTTAACCTAAAGACAAAAGAAAAAGCTGCTAAGTGGATCCTTGCTGCTGTTGCTCTGCTCTTACAGATCTAAACTTTAGCAACTATGGAAAACAGCAAATGCTTTTACTTGAAAAAACCCTCAAAGTTGTGTAACTTAGACTAAGTTTGATTGTTCCAGAGCTATTTTAGCAGAGTATCAATAAAAACAGTGCTGGAACTGCTGTCATGTGGAGGCTGTTCTTACAATACATGGAGTTTCTCATGACGGATACTGGTTTTCAATTCGTGGTTTCTGATAAAGTGCTGGTTGAGAGCCAGACCACCAAAGGAAGCCAAACGGAACAACTGCATGCAACTATCCAGATTCCTTTCCTTCTCATAGCTCTCTGTCTTTCCACAGCTATTTGTTTGATTGCTCAGTGCTAACTGTGAGCAGAAATTCATCAAGCCGTGTGCCCGACACATTCCTGTATGGAAGCATGTATCTGTTTAGACCAGATGGAAGAAGAAAGGTGCAAATTTGGCCCAGTTCACCAACTCATCAACCTGTACAACCCAAAGAAAACAGATCAATCTCTGAAGTATGTTTCTTTCTATTTCTAGGTTATAGAATCTACTCTACCCTTTCTTTCACAACAAATAATTTGTATCAGCAGTAAAACCTATTAGGGTGATTAGATCTGCTCTGGCCACCATACGGACGCCCACGTCTGTCCCTTTAGCATAAAATAATTCACCAAAATCCCACCCCGTGAAATATCTGAACAGTTAGTTCTAAAATACAGTTGCATAAAACTTCCCTCACAGCTAGTGGTAAGAAAAACCAGAAGGAGAGGCAAGTAGAACTGCTTGTTTATTTATAAAGTAGTAGCATTTAGAATAAATTACCATTAAGCTTTACGATTACCTTCAGCCTTTTCAGGTGCCTGAAATCCCTTTTGTTGGCAATACAAGATCAGAACACACTGCACATACTCCACCAGTGAAACTCACAAGGCAGCCCAAGCCTGCACTCCAGCACATTCTTTTCTGGCTTCCCAACCAACCTCTTTGCAGGACATGTGTTATGGTTTGAGCCTCCCACTTTCAGCAAGTAACATCCAAAAAAATCACATTAGCACCAAAAGTCCTCTCATGCCCTCTCCACAGTTCATGAAAGGCACTTGTAACACATCTTAGCATGAAGGAGCCAGATACACAACCCCAGAGATGGAGGCCATATTTATGTAAATAAAATGGGTGTGTGAACACTCAGCATCAAGGGCACACACTTAGGTGTCAACTGCATGGACTATGTGCACAGCACAGAAAAAAAATCTAAGAGCAATTCCATGAAGCTCAGAGGGGCTCCAGTTACTGGGCAGTCAAACAGCCAGGCAAATCCAGGACACCGTACGAAGCCTAACAGCAAAAACAACTGCCCCTGTTAACCAACATCTGCAAGGTTAAAGCAAAGCGCTGATCAGATAAAAAGACGACAAAACATTTTAAATATTCCAACAATGTTTTCTATTAGCTGGTCAAGATAAAATAAACACAGTCTCTCTCCACAAAACTCTGAAAGGGACATTTCAGAAATGGAAGTTGTATTTCTATGCATGGGAAATACCCTTGTATGGGTTCTCTTTCATTGACCCTTCCAGAAATTATAGTAGATGAAACGCAATAGAGACCTAGAGACCTTGAGCAATGATTCCAGTCAGTGGCAAGTACCCCAGAAGAAAAGAGAGACGTCTGTTTTTTCCCCACATCATCTATGTTTCCATCATCTATTTCTTCCACATGATAGAGTACTGCAATTATTAATTGCAGTCAGTGTAATATAAATTCCCCATAAGAATGGCAGAAAACTCACCCAAAGCAGCAACTTTTCTTCTTTCAAAAGAAATTCTTGATCAGTGGTGTTACCAGCTTCACCCACAGTTTCACGTAACGATTTGGCTGCTCAAATGTTGATGAAGAGACTACACCTGAGCAGAGGTAAAGCTGCTCTTGTTCCTATACAGAGAAAGGAACATCATCCCAGTAAATCCTAAGTGTTAAATTACATAATGGCCTTTAATAAAACCATATTCTCAGATAAAACTGGCCACGGATCCTGCCAAAAGGATGCATCATTTCTCCCACAAGCCTGGACATAAAAGTCTCATTCCATGCAGCACAACTCACAGAGCACCTGAGCCACCAAGGAGCGAGCACAGGATCTGTCCTTCGCACCCGCCTGCCACAGCGCTCCACCTTTTGATGACTATCAGTGCGCTCAGTAACCAAACCTCAAGCATTAGCAATTTAAACTCTACAAAGAGCAAAGGTAGAAGGTTCTGCCTTTTTGTGCCCCACAGTTGCAAGAGAGCTAAGCTTCAGTTTCAGAAAAATCCCAAATCCCTCGCTGTAATTGCCAGAAAAGGAAACCTTACCATAATCTCAAGAGACTGGCTTACGCAGCTCTTTCTAGACACAGCTCAAGCACTGTGTTTTCAAATGAATATGCAGTCATGATTTCAACTGAATTACCAGAAACACTTAGGCTTCTCCAGTGTGTACACAATACTGCTGAAGGAGGAAATGAACCATCATGATGATAATACATGCTCGCATTGCACGTGAAAGCAGCTGTTTGATCAAATGTAGAAGTGGTTTTCTTATCACAGCCAGTTAGGTTTCTAGATTGGCAGGCAAACAAGGAGCAGACCATCTACTGTAAATCTGTTCATAATCTTTTTTTCATGAGCTGAGCTGTCACAAACAACAGAAAATGCTCTGCACTGTTTAAATTCAGGGTGGATCAGGGACACAGGAACCAAGCATTGGAAAGTAACACCAAAAAGATGAACCAACAACAGAAGGAAGACATTTGTGTGCTAAATCAGTCTAATTTTAGAAACCCAAAATGCTCCAAGAGCTAGTGAGCCCTGCTAGGAAGGTCCTGCACCGTGGTCATCTGACGCAGTGAGGTCATCTGATTGCTGGAAGCGAGACCAGTTATCTGAATTGAAGTTCAGTTCATTCAGTGGAGCACCCAAAGATACCCAGACCACACAAATTCCTTCCCAAATCTCATCACACATTTTTAAAATGGAACTGAACGTTACATAGGCAAAGTGATTTCATGGCAGTGTACCAGTAATGTATTAAGTCTTCTAAACAAAGATCACAGAACAGTAAACAAACAGCCAATCTCAAAATCAGCTTCCAGCAAATGGGAATGGTTTAAAGCCCTTTAAATTAGATCACTGCAGCACTGTTTCAGAAAATTCCTTTGTCATATTTTCATTGATTCTCTCCTTCCATTAAAAACAAGTAGAGGCAAGATATGAATTGAAATATTCAAGCAACTCTTCCAGTAATAGAATTGTTTTTGATTAGATGTAGTCTGACTCATCCCGTGGAAGAGCCCTGATGCAATAGGGCAATTCCCATTGATCTTGAAGACAACTGTGCCTTCTCATGCCAGGACTCGGCTTAACAGAATATATTTTTGAGATCCCTAAGTCACACACAGAGGCACCAAACCAATTTGCTTTGTATGAGAGCACTACACAAGAAATTACTTGGGACCCTGTCAGTTCCAGCAGAAGATTCAGAGTCAAGACAGCTGGAGAAACAGACAGGATTTAGAGAAGCAGCAAAAGTGCTGAGCAGTCCAAGCTGCCTAATTAAAAAAAAAAACCCAAACCCAAAAAACCCACCTGGGACACTGAACATTAAACCACTGAAAAATATTTGTGTCAAGATTATATAATGTCATATTATTATTCAAGATTATATTATGTCATGTAACTTCATGGGCAATCCAACCAGCCCAGAAATCCTCTTCTTGTAGAAGCTACACTAAGAACACTAAGATCCCCTGCCTTTGTTCACCTCCACAGCCTGTGGGCAGCCACCCAAAAGCTAACCGATTGGCATTTATATTCCTACAAAGGATTTCCCAAATGTCTGAGAAGCAAAATCCTGCAGAAGTCCAAGATCAGCAATTCAAAGGGCCTGAACTCATTATCCTAGAGCATGGTGCGACCTTGGCAATGCCCAAATATTGGGGATAGGGCCCAAGAACGTGCTGTGTGATCAGCAAGCAGAGGAGAGCCAGCAGATCCTCTCTCAGCATCCAGTGCCTGAGCTCTCCTGATGCTCAAGTTCACTGGGGACACATGTTCTTTCCCGTTATGGCCTCCATTTCCCAGAAACAGGCACTTGCAGCAGGCATCTCATCAATAGTCACTTAACTGACAGCTCCTCGAGATTTCCTATGCTCAAGAAGGTTTTGAATTATTGTAGCTGTAGGTTTTTACTGCAACTGCGTCATCAGCATTCCCTATGTGACCAAGAAGCACAACATCCCTGTTATCTCCCTGTAATCAGCCACTTACCTGATGGAGTTGTTGCTGCAAAGCTTTATTTTCTGTCACTATCGCAACCTGAGCTTCCAAGTCACGATGAACTGATCGATATCCAAAATTAGGAGAGCCAATCAACGTTAGGCAGGGAAGATCGCTTCCTGCCAGGTACAGCCAGAGGCCTGCAGGAAAAACAGGAGAAGAAAGGAAGCGTGGCAGACAAAGGAAATGACCAGGGTAGCCTCAAACAATCACTTCACTTAGAAGAAATGAATTAAACATGTTAGATTACAGTAACTATAAAAGATCACGACACAAAGCAAGCTTCCTTGCAGTTGGTCTAGCATGTCTTGTAAAGCTTTGGATGAATCTTGGGGTACCCTTGCGCAGCTTGCATTGTCCAAACTCGTGTGCTCTTAGCAGGGGGGCTGCAGCACGCCCAGTGCCGCCCCAGGGACACATTCTTAAGAATGTAAACACACTGCATGAAGGGCCCCCAAAATAATCCACAATGAGTCACTATCATTAAGTTAGAGGTCGTTTTGCACCACGGCATATCTCAGAAACACTGAAATAAGACAAACAGCTTTTCAGTAAAGGAAAACCTACACCAAGCAACAGAGCGCCAGGCAGACAAGCCAGGCCTGGACCAGTCGGTTCCAGAGCTGGAAGCAGCGCAGTTGCACAGTGACTAACCCCTCTCCCAAGACTACACAAGACAGTGACACGAAAAGGCATCTCCCTGCTCTGACAGGTGAATTCACATGAAATAAAGACTTGTAATAGAAGTGCAAATTATTATACCCACTCACTGCCTGAGGAGCCACCCAAAGATGAAATCAAACCCTTGCCAGGATGCAAGCCTCCCAAGTCCACTCGCCACTGCAGTTCACACACAGCTTTGCCAGTAAGACAACAAGAGCAAGCGTGATACAACCCAGGACTGTTTTTTCAAGTGCAAGATGGAAACACCATAGTATTCTCAAGCACACCACTGTAGCACAGCAGGAAAGAACAGCTAGGGATGCCACAGGAGGGCTGGGACTATTGCCAAGGAAAGTCTATACAGCCATTCTCTGTGTATAAACAGACCCAAGAAGTGTATGCTCTCCACTTAGCAAGGCACGAGTGCTTAGAACAGCCCTGGGCAGGTCCCTGATAGATGGCTTATCCCTACTGCAAGTCACACAAAGACTACAACAAAGAAACTGTAGCATAAAAACCACCTAGTCCTTAAAATAGAAGCAGGTTTCCTAACTCAACCCCAGAGCAGTTCCAAGAATGCCTTGAGTAAGAAGCTGCCGATTCACCGCTGGTTCCTGTAACCTCCTCCCCGCCCCCACATCGCACACTCTCAGCAGCTTCGCTGCCACTTTCAGTTACACCTCCTGGCTCAGAGCTGGCACTGCCCATAACTCAGCAGCACGACCCACTCCCCCACAAGCTCACCCCCACCCACAGAAGGGCAGGGGTACCAACGCAGGGGGCTCCAGGAGCCGCAAAAAGCACCTGAGCGGCACAGAGATTCAGCGAGTTCTGACACCAAACACGACGGCTGCCAGGGGCTGCATGGTGCCCCGGCCCAGGCGCAGAACGAGGTGCCCAACAGCGGGCCAGAGCTCTGCCCGGGCGGCAGCTACGAGGAACACGCTTCCTCGCTCCTTCTGAGCAGTCATGCAGCAGCCCTAAAGCCTTTACGGTGTCTCTGGCTTTATGGCCACCTGGCAGGATCTGCTCAAACAGTGACTCACCTTTCCAGAAAGGGGAAGCGCAGTTTCCCAGCCCCCATTCAATAGCAGTAATGCAGGTTTATCTCGGAGCAAACAGCCACCTGCCTGGCATTCTGTCACCTGACACTTGCATGGAAGGGACCCTAATCCTAAAGGAGGTACGGGTGTCACCCACAACACCACACCCAGAAATGCAGCAGAAGACGAGTAGATGTGCACTGCTGCAGGTAGGCTTCATGATGTTACACCCAGGAAAGCCTCCCTCATTGCAAAGGTTTGCACTTTCTACTCACATGTGCACGACGGCTGCGCAGCGCTCTGAACTGGACTGCTACAACTGCACTTGCACCAAAAGAACCTAAGGACAGGCGTAACCCTGGTGGGAATACACACTGCGGGAAGTTGTGCATGAGGATACAAAGTGTTTTAAGAGGAGCTGGAAGGGTTTACAAAACAGCAGCCACAGCGTTCGGTGTAAGTCAGCTAGATCCTATAGGAGACTAAAGGGTGTCCTTCGTCTTAGCCCAAAAAGGAAGTATTAACAGGCACTGTTTGCTGCCAGGGATCTCACGTCCCCTTCCAGGAGCCAGACTCCACGTGCAACTGCCCTTCATCTGTCTCCAGGGTTTCCTCCTTTTCCCTCTTCTGCCCTGTCATCTCTCACACACACCGTGCGACTCCTGCAGAAGGAAATTGGGTGAATCAACCATGTGCCAAAGGGCAGAGCATGCCAGAGAAGGGAGCTACAAGCTGATCCTTCCCGCACTCTGAAGAGGAAACAGAAAGAAAGCAGCAAACATCTCCAACTGTCCCTCCTGCCAAGCACAGGAGCTGCTGAACTCCAAGTCTTGTATCCCTCTCTCAAAGGGAATACCATACAGCAAATAGAGCCCAAAGGCACAGCTGGCCCAAAAAGGGATTGACTGCCACGTGCGCTTTGGTAGCTTGGAAAAGCAGCCCATGCCTTCTGAGCTCAATCCATGCCAAACCACAAAATCCCACTCAGAGTCAGCAGTGCCCAGCAAGAGGAGGAACCTGCGAACCACATATCACTTGAGCACGTGCTTCCTGGAAGACAGGCCACACAGGACTTCCCAGCCGGGCAGGCACCTCCTTCAGGCTGCCCTGGACTGAGATAAGGGGTTTACTGCACTAGAACTACTGATCTCACTACAGGAGAGGCGCAACACTCGTTAGAAAGGTTTGTAGTTTCAACTTAGAGGCAGCCTAGTAACACTCATGTATTTTCTTTAGTCAAGAGACTACTCAGCAGCTTTCCCTCCCTACCACTGCTGAACCTTCTTCTGAAGAGCCCTGCAAGAAGCAGGGCAGATAGAGGCATTCCCACAATCATTAACAGACAGTCTCCTTAAACAAACAACGGGGGAAGAACTCGGGATCGGGAACAGGCCAGAGCCACGGGGGCTGCATCCTTCCAGCGTTCAAATCAGACACGTGCTGCAAACAATGGAAATGCCCCTCAGCACACTGCAAAGCCAGCTGGGGAAACTTGCATGTTAATTAGTGCCAGATTGGGTACTGCTTACAGTAATAGAGTTGTCCTAGGGGACCAGTGAGCCATCACAGGAAGTGACACAGTGACACGGTGCAGAGCTCTGCTTGCAGAAGATTAGAGTAACAGAAGATGCTGTGGAACACAGCAAAGATGTCTCAGCTCAGCCAAGGGCCATGCCTGACCAGGAGACCACGTCCTTTTGTGGGGTGTTCCACTGGTGCACCTCCACGTGGGGAGACTGTAAGAATCTAGATTATAAATTTATAGTGTCACAAGCATCAGACTTCTCAAAAAAAGAAAAAAAATCCTCCATTAAGTAGACTTCCTAAGCTATTTGCATTATTAAAATCTACTACAGAGCAATCAAATACTTACTACTGTGTATAAAGTAGGACAACATAAAAGTCAAGGACTGCACTTTCTGGAAGGAAAATTTAGAGACACAACCAGCAACAACCAGTCAGGGGAAAATATTCATGCTTTGGTCAAGGTGGCATTGGGCTTGTGAAAGTTGTACACAATCTATCAAGCAAGAAAGGATCTGGGGTCTTCTACAGAAGACCATGACAGCAGCATTAATTATTTTTGTTTATTATTAACTACATTTGTTAAGCAATATTCATTTCTCAGCAACTTCCCCTCCAGCTGCCTCCAGCTCCCAGAAGGCACATGGGTGCATTTATTCACTATACTGCACTTTCCTGTATGCCGTAAACAGAAGCTGGTACAAATTCCTCAACACCTGGCTCATCCCCACAAAGACCGGCTGCCAAGAGAACGCGGCATCCAGGACCACTGGGGAGTCACCACTAGCGAGCTCCCTTCCTGCTTCTGCCGCAGTTCCCGCCCTGGGGTCCCTGACACAGTCATCGCTTCTTGCTGCTGAAACTGGCAAGAAGGATACAAGAAACTGAATCACAACTGTTACTACGATCATAAATGCATCCAGATGCTTCCTCTTCTTTCACATCAAGTTTCATATCAAGACAGTGCCTTACTATCACCACAGGGACAATTCTTGTATAATCTCCGGGAATATATTCGAATCAGGCAAGACATGACTTTGCACGGCTGTCCCCTGAGCGATCCAAGCCTTCCAGGTTTATGCAAGCAATATGTTTCAACCTTGGATGAGTACTTTGGAGGCTAAGCCTAGACTCGGCACCCAGCCATCCCCTCACTAGTTGCGCAATTCAAATACGCACAAGTCTCAAACGCCTTCTGAACAAGTCCTCTTGGGAAATGGACATCTTACCTTTGGCATGGAAAGTCCACCCAGCCCTAGAGTACTCCTGCAGCTGGATCCTCTCCTGTTGGTGAAGGTAGCAGACCTCACTGTAAAATTGGCGTTCAATGTAAACATAGGCAGCAGGGATGGCACCTGCCACCCCTTTGGCACCAAAAAAACCATTCACCTCTGGCGAGGCCAGAAGAATCCGATACTCAGCCCTAGTGCCCAGAATGAGGTCCATGTAAGCTTGTGTCAGGTTGAAGTAGCCAGTGGTAAGGTATATCCTGGCATCCCGTTCAGCCTCTGTCAGCAGCGTCTCTGTGACCATCTCATCTATTTGAATCCCAAAAGGTTTCATTTGGATTAAGGGATAGATCCAGGTGTCGGGTTCTGGTTTCAGACCCCCAGATGCTCGAGAGCCTTGCTGGGATAACAAGGAGCTGCCTTGCTGGCTGCCGTGGAAAGTCTTTGCGTGAAGGAGTTCTTGTCGTGTCCTGGCAGAGTTGATCACCTCCATGACTCTTCGATTTGCTATCTCACAGTACGCCATCTTGTCTCCTGCAGGAAGAGACTGTGTTCGAGACCTAAGGGTACAGAGCTACACATCACCTATTACACAGCGGGAAAAACTACAGACAGGACACTAACATGAGAACAAAAAGGAGCTAACACAAAGACCACACAACTTTCTTCCCTACGTCTCAAAAACAGACGTTTTAAGGTTAGCAAAGCTGCATTACAGAAGAAAAATATTCAGCTTTAAGAGGGGTAAGAAACTTGACTAGCAGCAGCTTGAAAAATCCACTGAGAAATGAAAAGACCAGGGCAAAGCTAAAATGGTAACCAAGAATGAACTGGAACAGTTATACAAAATAAATGAACTGGAACAGTTATACAAAATAAACTACTACCCACAGTCTAAGCTTACATCACACAGCGGCGCACAAGGCCAGGACAAAAACTTATGATGCACTCAGCCTGACAGATAGATGCCCTTCTCTGCCCTCTTCAACGCTTGTCCTTGGTCTTCCTAATCCAATATTCATTTGATTCCCAGAAAAGACTTGACTACAAAATATTAATTACTAAAAATAGCACTACATTCATGAAACTTTCAGAATATGTACACACAGAACATCTAGAATTATAGACATTAATATCAAAAATAGAAAGAACCTCTCAAGGAATTTAAGTTCTTGTTTAAGGTCATAAGCAGCACAATTATGAAGAAGCAATGAGACAGTTACAGAGGAACTTTTAGCCTTCGCACACTCTGCCAGATTAGCTGGTGATAGCCACTGTGCTAGGAACACTCCGACAGATCCAGTCTCAAAACTCTAGCAATCTTGATTTTAATAATGGACAGCACAGAAATGGGACACCCCGCAGCCTGTAAACAATGGTCAGACACTCAGCAATTCACACAAATGGATGGAGTTCAAGTCATCCTTAAACCCTGGCTGTCACTCCCCTCCTCTGGATTGTATCATCCAACCAGATAAGACAACTCCCTCCTACCTTGGTAGGGGTGTACCATCCCCTCCATCATCTGGACAGTATCATCTTGCTGTAATTGCAGAGACACATCTCCAATCGCATCCACTAGCTCCGTGAAGAAGTCTGCAATCTCAGCAGAGTCCTGCAGGAGAACATAGCGGTCCTGACGATTGGTGAAGTACAAATCACTCAGGTTTGCGCTAGGAGAGAAAAAGAAGAGTTGAGTTCCAGAACGGCGCATAGGCATATGATCCTGAACACCCCAGCCTAGGTTACAGATCTCACTCTGCATATAACTGGACTAAAGTACAAATTGGCCACTTCCTTATGAATCATGAGATATCTTTCTTTTTTCCTTTTGAGAAAGACTCTCTCTTTCATATGAGAATCTCATGTGGAAGAGCTGCCATTGCTCTTCCATCTCAGAAGAGCATTGATATGATCACTTCGGAAAGACCAGATGCAAATAATGAAGTTCAGACAAGACTGGCAGCATGCATACCTTGCCTCAAAACCTCAGCTAAATGAACTATATAAGGGCCTGAAGAGGCAGGACTCACCCGCTCAGGATCACATTATCATCAAAGAGATAGACCTTGATGTGCTGCAGTCCAATGGTCTCATTAAAACGCTCTGGAATCAGGAGCCTGAGAAGTCCACGCAGGTTTGGGGTGTGGAAGAGGGACACACGGACTTGCTCGGGAAATCGCTGCAGCAATGGAATTAGCATTGTTCGAGAATTCTTCCTACCTGAGAGACAAGGGGAGTTTCACACACAGGATCACACCAGACAGGGAATACATTCACAGCATGGCACCACAGCTCCTCAGCTAGAAGCTGGTTACAGAGTAAGCACCCATCTCATCTGCTGGCACTTAACATGTTTTCCTTTTTTTCTTTTTTTTTTTTTTTTTTTTTTTTAATCACTTTAATTTGCACTATGTCAATATTGAAAACCACATCCAGAACTGTAAGTTCATTGATGAATGGGCCTTGGAAACTGTCACTGAGCAGATCTGACACCATTCAAGCTTCTTAATCAAGCCACACCTAGCATTAGTTAACACAGGCTACAAAAAGTCACCACAAAGGTTTCTGATTAAGTGTACTGCTACTTCCAAGAATTCCCACTTCCTTTTAAAAATGAAAATGTAAGAGAGCATGATGGATAAGGGCAAATGCACCGACAAGTGAACTAAGCAAGAAAGCACAAGTTGCACAGAGCAGAGTTTGGCCCTTCTCGCTCCTACCACCTATTTTTGAAAGGAAAGCTGTTCAACTTGAAGATTTTCTGGGAATAAGTAGTTACTGGTATACAAAAGGCCAGTTTTGAAAGGTATATGATTTAAGCAAGTAGGCCCAACTGGTCAAGACAGCCTCTCTCTGAAGAAAGCAGTTTATCCAGCCTAACTGTAAAATAAGCCTTTGAAGAAAGCAAAGCACATAATATCTACCCCGAGATCCCCTGGTGTAGTCAAGAAGAATGGAAACTCTGAGGTTAGATGATCCTTCTGCTTGCAGTGATTTTTCCAGCGTTTCTTCTAAGCAATCCACCTGCAGAGAGATTTCTCTACTCATTACAGAAAGCAAATAAAGCTTTATAAAGAAAGTGTTTAGCAACCAGGAGGCCAGTGGCCATGAAAGCTTCCACACCCTAGTATGAGTCTTTCCTACTCACGCAAAACACTGCTAATTTAGACTTCACATCTGTCAGACTGCCATCCTACTCTATCAGCCTAAAGCAATATGTGAACGGGCATCAATTTTACATGTGCACATTCTTTAAGCCACTGAAGAGCAATTAATATTAGCAGAAAAAGTCCCAACATCATTCCCAAATCACAGATTTGCATTACCAAAGAGAAACCTTGGTAGGAGTTCACAAATGGTGCAGAGGCAGTTTTATTCCTTAACTACAAGGCTGTTTGTCACATGCAAATTCAAATCTTGTGTACAAGCCCAGACAAAGCCAGGCACAAAACCCTGTGCAGGACTCTGTTCACCTTTACCCTGCTGTGGAATTTGCATTCTAACATAAGAAACTGGCCAAGGTCAGGCTTCTCCCTAAAGGTCTTAGGTAACGCTTTTGTTTCGAGAGGAAAGGACAGGAAACAGAAAAGGTAAACAACATGAAGCAAAACTGACCTCTGTCTTAAATGCAGGGAGCTAATACTGCATCTGTGTGTTGTACTTGGAGGACAAAACATAGCACTACATACGTACAACTTTAATCATGTTCAAGAAAAATGCCAGAAAAAAAAATTATCCATGATCCCACAGTTCTGCAAAACCCCTCTGAATACTATGCCAGTAATCTCTAACAGTCTGAAAGATCCAGGCTCACTATCCCGTGAAAAAGTTCAGTAGTTCCATGGCTCCGTACTAGGCCTAAAACAGAAACTCCATACGCGTCCCTTTCAAATTCCTCCCTCCCCCACCACACACACAAGTACACAAATGCAGCCAGGAACCCTGAGAAAACTCTCAAGGAGAGGAGAAGACACACGTAAAGTGAATCCCCATATGAAAGCTTTAAGGGACTTTACAAGCTCACAAATTGCACCTCACATACACCTCTTGCACCTGCAAGAACAGGATGCTTTTTGCAAAGGCAGGCATTTTCTTTCTGCATTCACTTTCTCCCCTTCCCAAACCCTTTCCACACTCACCAGCTCCTGTTCAAGGAGCCCTGTCCCCAGGTATAGTGAAGCCATCACCACTCGCTGCTTGGCTGTTTTTATCTGCACCTGGGAGTAGCAGAAAATAAGTTCAGTTTCATCCTCCGTCTCTGTAATCACTAGGACCTAATGATCCAGACCACAGAAGAGCTGTGGTTCCCTCAAGGAGAATCACTTTAGCCAAATCATAGCATTGTCTCCCTTGCCTTGTAGAAGGAGAGGCACAAGGATAACACACCAATAGCAAAGATGTAAAACATACAGGTCTTTACAGAGCAACATCAGCACCATTGCTGCATCCAAAAATTAAGGAAGAAATCAACGCTTTCTGGAAAACTGAGGAACACATTCCCTGCAGCTAAAACTGTTACATACAAGAGCAGTTACCATGCAGTATCTACAACACTGGGATTGTATCAGTACTGGCAATCCCAGCTTTCATTCTGCAACTGCTTTAACCCTTTGTATCCCATTCTGTGAACTAGCTAGAACCTAGAGACCTTTGTTTACAGAGCTCTCCTCCTTTCCCCTGTACTCGCCACCGACGCCGCAGGGGTGGTAGGTGCTGCCTTCATGGCCCACCCAAGCCTTCTTCTCCAACGGCTTACCACGGCGATCTAAGATCAGATCTAAGATCACGTTTCAGAAGTACTGGAACTTGCTTTAAATACGCATTGTGAAAAGACTCAAGCAACTGAGCTAAAAAAATAAATTCTCACCTCAGCCCTACTACTTGCCCAAGAGATGCAGTATTACAGCATTTACACTGTAATGACCTAAGAGAGCTTTGGGAGGGAATGAGGGAGCTGTGCTTGTTTCGTATTGCAAAGAGGAGGCTGAGGGGTGATCTAACAGCAGCCTGCAACTACTTTTAGAGTAGTTACAAAGATGACAGAGCCAAACTCTTCTTGGTAGTTAACAGATGAGCAGCAGCCACAAACAGCTTTGGAAAGTTCAAGTCTGACACCAGAAAAAAACCTGTAAACTACTAAGATGGTGCAGCACTGGAACTGCTTACCCAGAGGCAGAACCTCCACCCTCAGCCGTTTTCAAGACTCAGCTAGACAAAGCCTGCCTGACCTGATCTACCATTGACAACAATCCTGTTTCAAGTAGAAGGCTGAACCTGCAGGTCCTTCTTCCTAACAACTTGTCTATGACTCTCCATAACCACTGCAGCTCCCAGCCCCCAAAAACCATTCCCACAACTTGGAACCCACAACTCACCTTCAACAGTTCATAGAATTCAGCTGGGGATGAAAGCACCTTGACATGCGAGCTGGAGATCCCAAACTCTGGAACCAGATTCCTGATCCACTGGAACCTGTGTGCTCCTTCTGGACAAAGGGAACAAGGTGGGGCTGTGATCACAGGAACAGGAGGGGTGAGCAAGGGGGCTAGAAGAAGCCATGATGATCTGTGAAAAGAAAGATGGAGAAATTCTGTATGATGGAGCCTTTGCTTCCCACAAACAACATCCAAGTAGGTAAAGAAAAAGCAGCAACCAGGGCCAATACGTTGTAAGGATCCGCAATGGCAAGAATGCCTTTCCCTTTCCATAATCCCAGCTGAATCACCAAAGACAAATCTAGAAATAGAAGAACACAAGAAAAGGTGGGAGAACCGACCTTGACACCATCAGCTCCTTCCCCTCACTGGCAGGGAAGATGAAGGAAAACAACTCTTTCATCAGAACAGAACACAAGAGAGGAAACAGGCTGGAAGCTGAAGAAACTGAGGATGTGAACTCTCCCAAACACCCACAGATCAGATCTCTGGTGGTGCCGCTGTGGTACCAGCTATCCCTGTAATCAGTCACTTCTGACTTGTGTTTATCACACACACGTCAGCTTTGCCATGGCCAACAGTCACTTTCATGTCTAGCTTAGTTCTCAGCCTGACTAAAGATTAGTTGTTTCTATTTCAGGTAAAGATGTTTTAAAAATCATGCTACTCTAAAAGTTCCTTAACAAATCAGAAAGATGCCTCAACCCCTCAAACTTATTAAAAAAAAAATAACCTACAACACGTAAAGTGCCTGAGTGCAAGTACTAGCAAAGGCAATGAAGTCATAGCACCAGAACGACATACCAAAGTATCAAGTGTGTTTCAACAGGTACGAGCCAAGAACCACAACTGCAAAACATTAGGTAGCCCTCTACAACGATCCCACTTGCTTACTGCACAAGTAGTAAAAGAAGGTCAAGACTTCTCTTACAAACTTCAAAGTAACTGTAAGGGGAACAGCAGGAAGCTCATTCTTTAAAAAGAAATTTCAGAACAAATTGAATTCCTTTGAAGTCGCTTAGGGAAGAAACCAACTTACTGCTAACAGTCATGTTTCAGGGGGTGACAAGAAGCAAATGGCATCTTTTCTTCTCTGGAGACTGAGCATGCAAATTCATCAAGTCATACAATAACCCCCGGTAGGAGTTTGTCCACATGACAAAACCACATTTCAGCACAATTAGCAGCAGCAACTCCCATGAGATCCAGGAATCAGCGAGCAAAGGACTGAACTACATCCCCAAACCTGACAGAAAACATTCTGGCCTGCAAATCCTACTCGCAGGAGTCAGACTTGCTGTCAGGTCAGAACCAAGGCGGCTGGTCTCATCCCAGAGGAACGCCAGGTCCCTCGGGCCAACAGGCAGCCACCATCTTGTGACCCATCCTGATGCACTCTGCCACCACCACGTACCAAGAAGAAACTTGATTACGACCTTTACCAGAATTTGTTATGAGGAACTCTTAGGTTTTACCACAATCCAAAGCCCGAATTACCACAGATTCCAGGAAGATGATTTCACTCATTTGCTTCATGATAAAACACTGGATCTTCACAAGGTTTCCGAATACCCTTACGCAGAAGCCAGACAGTTTGCAGTTGTGTTTCCTGGAAAATCCACTAGTTTGTCACAGACTATTCATCGCAACAGAAATCTGAGTCAATTTGTGCAGGAATTCCTAGGATGGCATTTTTCAACAGATCATGTTGACCAGGCTCAGACTTGACACCCAGAAGTTATATAGATTACCAACACAGGCTGTTAAAAACAATGGAAATATTCCATAGAAGATTTTTTTTTTTTTTTTTAAATCAAAGCAGAAAAGAAATACAAGAAATACAAGAAATACTGTTTTTCAAGCACACTCTAGTCAATCTTTACAGGACCTGAGCAGGACCTTTGCGCATCTTTGCTCAACTCACATCTCAAGGCACAGGCCACAGACTGGGAGCAGAGACCCACCGCTACGTTACCAAGTGAGCACGGCAAACAAAGCAAGGAAGGCCAAGCTACATGAATTCAGACTAGCATCCAAAAATACTTTTTTAAAAAACAACAAAATACATGGCTTGCGGAGCAATAACAAAGTCAGGGCTATAAGCCAGCCCTGCAGATTACAAATTACGTTCTCTGGAATTATTCCCACTGAGGTAACAGTGGCAAATTTTATGCATTTTATGATAACAGCTACTATCAGCAAGAGGAGATGAATATTTTCCTTATTATTCCATTGGTCAGTCCTGGCCAATTATGCTTCCAAAAGCCAGTACGATGGCTGAGAAGCCACCTTCCAGAAACTTGATTCCAAGAAGCCATTTTCTGGCAAAGAGCATGAAAACTGCAAGTTAAACTGCATCCTCGCTCTACATGGCCGAACATTAGGTTTATGGATTGATGAGGCGCTCTTCAGGCAGTCCCTTCCCAGTGCTGCTGAGGGAGTAAAATCGATCTGCGTCACCAGCACTATCTGCTTTGAGCCTTCAGATTAATTCTATGCATGCATTGATACCCACTGATTCTATACTCTGGATTTTTTACTGCCTATGCAATTTAGAGTATATCTACCCTGTTTGGCCTTTTAATCTAATACTGAAATTTTAGAACTTATTTAGTGTTGAGAGCCTAAGGCTTTAATAATTATCAAATAAATCAGTATTTTGCTCCAGCCAACAGTAACAATGGCACGGCAACCGTCTACCAAAGCGGCAGCTTCTACCCACCGGTGACTGAAAATAGCTCAAGCGACTCCCCAAGTATGACACAATCCTTTCAACTGTACACACACAGTAGTCAGAAACCATGTAACATTATGAAGAAATCATCAAAATTCCATACTTCGACAAACCAGCTTTCAGAGAAACAGAAAATGGGGCGGGGGGGTGGAGCCCTTCCCATGTACTCCACATCATCGAGTTAAGCGGAAAGAGAAAACAGAACTAAAAGGAACCACCTCAAATCTTTTCTGCATAAGAAGTTGACCCTAAATATAAACGAGGGATTTTTTGTGTGTGTTCTATTTTTAAAAATTGTGGTTTTGGTACACAAACTCATGATGGAGCTGAAACACTCTTATTCACTGTAAAACCTCATCTGCAGAACCAGAGGTGAAGTGAAACTGCAGGATACGGCACTGTCCTTTTACCCACGCATACGTCACCACACAGGGCGCAGGGGGATCTACAAATTGCTTGTCTTTGAATTCAGTTGTCTCTTTCCAGGGCTCAGTCTAGTAATTTATCTATGCTAAAAAAAAAACCCAATGAAACCGAAAGAGAAGTCTGAAAGGAATTTCCTTGGCTTAACCAGGAACGTACAGCAGAACATGGGCTAACACGGGGCTCTGAGGCAACAGCGAGGATGACCGCAGCACATCTGCTGTCCAGGGGGAAAAGGAGAGTGAAGACATGCCGTGATACGAGAGATGCCGCCCTTACAAAAATAAGTTTAACTTGTCCAGAAGATTGTATCAGGCACCGTACTAACTAAAACAAAACACAGAATCCTTCCAGCGCTCTCTTACCAAGCACAGTGCAAAGTGATGCCCAAAGGGGGAAAAGACCTTTTTTTAAAGACTTCTTCAAAGCATTTTGTTTGATCACTTCTGAACCCAGGGCATGGTTCTACAGAAAGACAATCATCTCCATTTCTTTAATGTTTTAGTGTTTTGGTTTTAGCATGAATTGTACTCCTGATCGCACAGCCCCACAAAAGGAGCAGCAGCCAAACTAAGGCAGCAGTGCAGTAGCAAAAATAAGGAGAGGGGAAGCTGTTCAGGGGAGTACGGTTGCAGAAAGACTGACGGGAGGAACCACGTCACTGAGGCTGCGGCTGTGCCTTCCCTTTAGCACGGCACACAGCCAGCCCGGCACCGAGAAGGGCAGATCTACCTCCCGGCAGCTGTGCCTTCCCCGTCCCTTTCGCTCCTTGGGGAAGGAGAGAGAGGAAAGGGAGAGTTTGGGCAATTTTCAGAGGTCAGCTCCTGGATCCCACTCACTGCGCAGCTGCCCGAGGGAGATGTCAGGAATAAGCTGTGGGAAAAGGAATGAAGGCCCACTCCTTCCCACAGCAGCCCACTCAGATCCGTTCAAAATGACGGTGAAAACACCTCTGCATGCAGTTTGATAATTTGCCTGCTCCAGCGTAACAGTGACTGCCTCTGGAAGGAGCGGCCCTTTTCTCCGCTCACCTCTCTCATGGCAGATGCCACCCCAGCAGAGAAAGGACTGAGACCTGTTCTCATCTCTTCTCTGATGGGGAGCGGGGGGATCTCACCTTCCACGGACAACCCCCAGTCCGGGCGGGTTGTGCCTAACACCTAAACCCCAGCCAGTGCCGCTCCGGAGGCTGACCAGCACTCCTGATAGCGGAGGTGGAAACCTATCCCTAGCAAATGAGTAATATCATTTAGCACCTGAAAGACAGCAGGAGTAAAGTAAATAAAAAAGAAAAAGGAAATAAAGCACATCTCCTGTCCTAAGGGCAAACAGACAGCTAGTGCAGACTGATGGCCTAAAGCAAGCTTAAGGACCAGAACCAGCCCCAAGCCTGAGCCTAACCCTAACCCGCCTCTTCAGCAGCTGATTCACTCTGGAAAGCAGCAAGCGCTTCTGCAGAACCGCCCCGCCCGGGGGAGGCCGAGGGGTCCCTTGCTGGCAGGGCCGTCGCTTCCCGCACCTCCGGAGCGGCTTTAACGGCTTTGGTCGGGCACGCACGGAGCAGAAATCCCCGGGCAGCGCCGCGCCGGGAAGGGAAAAGCGGCGGGCGAGGGCGCAGCGCGCTTCCCGCCCGGGCGGACGGGCCGTCCCGGGTAACGCAAGACCGACACCGGAGGCGGCCGAGGGCTCCCGCCCGCCGCAGCCCGGGAGAGGCGCCCCGGCCGCAGGCACAGGAAGGGGGCCCCTCACCCGCCGCGCCGGGAAAAGCCCGGCTGGGCTCGGCGCGGCTCCTTACCTGCGGGCGCGGCGGTCGCGGCCGCGGGACAGGCGGTCGGAGAGGCGGCCGAGCAGCGCGGCC
>VYZW01058498.1:3308-15747 GCA_013401315.1 Balaeniceps rex | reverse complement strand
ATTGCATTTAAATGTGAACAGTGTCTGTATTTTTTATTTGAAACATTATGCTATTTCACCAGCTCAGCTCTGAATCACACAGAGCAATGTGTGAAGCTGAAATTACTGAATTACAGTTTAGTTTTACTGGGACACAACTTCCACTGCAAGAGTTTGAAGTTCTAACTCAAAACCTAATGAGTAGGGGAGCACACTGGAGTATAACATTTTATAGACATCATTGTACTTAAATTGCTTCAGGAATACACCAGGCTTCCAGGCTTGCTAAATGGAGTGGAGAAAATAACTTAATTATGCAACTGAGGGCAAAGGCAAATTTACTTCACCTAATTTTAAACAAAGAGAGAAGTAGTAATATTTAAAATTTGAAAAGGACTCAAGATACAAGCTTCAAACTTTAGTGTTAGGGTATTTTTAAAATGTCTCTCTGTTTCTTAAGAAAGCACATCATTAAGCTTTCTTGTTGTCTTAATGTTAGAAGATAAGATTCACCCTCTGTTCACATTTAAATGCAATTTTTTCTGTTAATAGCCTATTTGGGAAATTTAGTGTCCTGCTTCCCAAGAAGAATGTGGAATGAAGAACAAAAGTCTCTGTGCAAATAAATACTAGAGAAAACCCGAAAGGCATAGAATTTCATGAGTATTTCTCCAACTTGTTATATTAAGAAGGTGAGGTCATGCCCAAAGAAACAATTGTTGTATCTGTCTCTGCAACCCTATGCTGTTGCCAGAGGCTCTGGCATAAAGGAGTCATGGAAAGGAAGACCTGTTAGGATATAGGGATGGAGGAATTAACTCCTAACATCTGAGAAATACATCGAGTATGCTGTTGAGTCAGAAGTTGAAGAACGAGACATGAGGATAGCATAGTACCAGCATATATTTGCTGTTTGTTTATTATGATGCTCACAAAGGCACAAGAGCTTTTGTTTCTCACAGGGACCCACTACACTCTAACAGAAAAAAATGAGCAAGATAAATGTGACAATTGTTTAGAACTATGTAGTCAGAAAAGGAATAGGGAAACCTTTGCCCAGGCTCAAGATTTCCCCATTTTCCATGCATACAATTTAGTTTCATTTTTTTAAATTTCTTACAACAAGACCTAAAGTCCAACTACAATAATGGAAACAAAATGTTTAGCAATTATTTTAAACTTCACTTGCTACATATGGGGGTAGATCAGTTTATCTTTATGATTGAGGGATGACCACAAAATTCACAAGTGGTAAAGCGCAGAGAAACCATCAGTGCCGATTACACAAGGCTATATCCCTTGACTGAAAATAAATTGGTTATTCCAACCACCTCACGTTACATGTTTGATTTATATCATTTCATCCTCTCTCTTTATATTTATTATAATGGCTTCAATACTTGCAATTACCAGTTCTGGCTACTGTCCTTGGGTTGGCACCTGAAATAATTTTGTATCTAACTGCTAAAGCATTGACAGGAGAGATTTACAACATTAGTAATAATAAATATTTGTGCACAGTGTTATAACTGTTGCCCTCTGAAGATCTCAAAGTACTTTGTAAATGTTGATTAAGCTTCATAATTGGGCCCTTTGTGAGGTAGCAAAATTTATCTCACACACTATTTCACACTGAAAGATTAACGAACAGCATTTGATCCCAGTTGGTATAAAGATCTCAGGTAAAAGGAGGAAGCAGATGGACCATGAGATCTAGCTGCTGTAAAAAGAACTGGTATGGATTTTTTTTCTCTTAAAATGTGGTTAGAGATGTTTAAGATCTTAGGTCATGACAAAATACAAGTTACTTTTGTAAGATGGTAGTGTGACTACAACCACTGTGGAGAAACTAGAAAGGAGAGGATACATATTTTTTATATAAAAATACAAAGATATCATTACACTATTCCTAGTAAAAGGCAATCATAACCTGTGAATTCTTCAGAGCACCGCACAACTAAAGGAGACGGTCATCAATCACAGGACTCAAGGAAGACCTCCTACAGCCTCTACATCAGCTACCAGGAAAGAAAGATGATTAGAAGTTAAAATACCATGTGGGTGTCTTCCTTCTTCTCGAAGAAATCTAAGAGAGTCTGAGGCTGTTGCATTAAAATACTTCACAAAGCTTAGACTGCAGTGCAGATTTTTTGAAGCATTAGTAATTTTGGTGGTCTCAGTGTTGGGGCTGTTCAGTTTCCTGCTGATCTCTGAAAAGATCCTTGAAAATACCCCAAATTAGAATTTAAGACTGCTATATGCTACAGTATACATGTCTACAATTTTTTCTGCCACTGGGAAGGCAATACTACATTTCATACTGGGAATAGTTCCCCACCAGTGTTAACACTCAGCTGCACCCAGAGCCGCTTGAGGAAATGCCTGCTGATCCAGGTCAAAATTGTTCAGCAGTTCAGGTGGTGGAGATTCCATGCTGGAGAACATTCCCTGGCGCATGTTAGTTTACCATACACATGAAACCCTAATACTGAGGAACCCTAAATTACGTCTCTCTTCTGAGTTACCTTGGTGAATACACTACAGTGTGTATTGTGCATGGACTTGTTGTGATACACTGACACGTGCTCTGAGAGTATAAATTATGGCACAGCTACGCAGATTCAAAGTAAAAATGGTCTTAGGAAAATACTCGGTAAAAAAGAAAATTAAATACTGTTTGAGCGTAACGAGAATACTATTACAGATATTGATCAAATTTGCCTTCAAAAGAGTAAGATGAAGTTTTCTGAATAGCATTGGGTTTTTGTTTTTTTTTTTTTTGTCAGCATAAACATCTTGTAAATTAACTTTAAGAGAAACAAGAAAAAATATTTTGAAAATCTGGAAAACATTCCTTTAAATGAGTTACTTTTAAAACTTCAGTCTCCAGGACATAGTCAACAGAGATATGTCAGAAATGGAATGAAGCTGTTTAAGTGGCATTAAAGATTAAACAAGCACCATGGCAAAACAGTATTTGGATACAGCCTGTTTTCCATGTGACTTTGAATATGAAGTGTCCCAAAGAGAAGCAGTGTGGCCCGTTCCTTGTTTGAAGCATTTCTTGTCATCAGTGAGGTTGGACTGAGTCTGGGACTTCCCTTAGCAGGACATCCTTGGGTAGTAATTACAGCCGTGAAAATTTGTAACAGGCCTTAAAGCAGGATTGCAAGGTAGGTGGGAGAATGGCTTAACTGAGCAGTTGGTGGACTTGGTAACTGATGTCAGTGTTCACATGTTCTTGGCTCCCTGACGTCAGTGGGACTTTTGCCGTCGATCTCAGTGATACCAGGAGTTGTCTCATTTTATTTTGTTTTCTAAGTTTTATCTACAGTTTCCATTAGGCTGGTCGCAGTTCAGGAAAATTATTGACCCTGTGGATGGTTTCTCATAGTTTTGCCTTCCTAATTCATCTCAGTAAGACCATTCTTAATGAAAAACTATTGCAATCACTTTAGCACAGAGCAATACTTGTTACTAAGGCACTTTTTGTAAGAGAGAGAAGTATTCAAACTAGGATTCAATCCTCTTCTTCCAGAACAAATCTTTACACCTTCTGTCCACCCTTTCCCTTAAGGTTTATTCCCCTCTTATAGCAGTTCCCAGTCTCACACTTCTAACTGACTGAGAATGCTGTTTTTCTTTAGGGGGAGAAAAAAAACCAAACAGTCAAGTTCTCTTTAGAGTTGGGTGTCTTTATAAAGGGTTGGCTGAACTTTGCAAACTTTACCAAAGGGGGAACCCTTTCCCACAATCCATTTCAAGACCAACCCCTTTGATGTCACAGCTGGCTCAAGTAAACTCATTTCCTCCTTCCCTAATGTGTGTCTGATGCAATTTTGGCAAGCCATCTCTCCCTGCTGTTACTGCTGCCTGTTTTGAAATGAGGCCAAGTGCAATGTTTAATGTGAATGTTTGGTTTGGCCTAATCATCTGTGCTTTGTTTCACTGGTACTCCGCATTATATATTTATATATCCAGATCTATCTATAGAGATGTATAGGCAATTTTTTCCCTCCTTCCCTCCTCCTTTGCAAATAATTCACACCACATGTTTTCAGTTTATTCCTTTGTGGTCTACTCCACCCAGTTCCTAAATCAGTAAATCATCTTCCTGCTTCTTCCCACACTGAACGAAAGCAAGTTCTCAATTACAGAGACAGAATAGAGTTTTCAAGCCTTTGTGGTGGATGTTGATCAGTTTCTTGGTAAAACTTGAAGGTGCTTGAAAACCATAGAGAAGGTTTTGGAATGGCAAGATTTGCCTAATATTATACATACTGCTTTAATATCAATGGCAGTTTGAAGATGTGAGGGGCAAGTCAGGAGCAGCTTGTGAAGGAAATGGCATGGTGCATCAAAATCGTGAAGATCACTTGCTCTTCCTCACAGAAAGATGTTGATAGCAGGGGGACCTCACCCACTGCAAGAAATGGACTGAGCAGCCCCAGAATAGAAGTAAGCCTGCAGGGCAATGTGCCTTGTGGGTCATGTGTGGGATTCCCACCCTTGTGGCCTCCTGCAAAACCTCTTTGACTCAACAGATTTATTCAAATTTGATGCAGGGATTAAAATTTGACTCTAAAGTTAAACGTGTATTAGTAAATCAAACAGTACCAGGGGGCATTCCCAGGCCCTGGGGCTTGACTGCTTATATTGCTGTACTGTTAGAATGGTCCTTGGCATCGATTTGGCCCAAGTCAACCCAGGCTCTTCCAAACAATGCTGTGTATTGTTTGGGGAACAGTGGGGCCAAAGGCCATTCACATTAAAGAAAAAGAATACAGCTCTGACTGTTTTAAAAGATAAGGGAGTTTAAGACTGCAGCTCTATAATCTTTCACGTTGCTTGGCATCTGTGCCAGAGAAGGTGCTGGGAATGGTTAATTTACCAACACAGGCATAGCCTAAGAGGCATTTTAAAGTATGAGGCATTAAACACCTTTACTGCCTAAATGCAGGAATGAATGCTTCCGTCTGCGTGTAGTTCAGAGACATATCCTCTATCTCTTCCTCTCCACTGAAAGGAAATTCAGAGTATCTGAAGTAGTTTGCACTGAATCAAAAATACATTCTGGAGGATCCTCCTCCTCTTCATTGACTATAGAGAAGGAGCAGGCTCCAGCTCTCAGCTGGTAACTTTGGGATCTAAAAGACATGCTGCAATTGAAGTCTTTGGCAAATCAGTAATGAGACAGAAAATAGGGATGCTCCTGAATATGGATAAATAATATTATGATACACCAACGTGGCATGTTGACCTTGGCCAGCTGCCAAATGCCCAGCCAGCTGCTCTCTCACTCCCCCTCCTCAACAGGACAGGGGGATAAAATAGGATAGCAAAGCTCATGGGTCGAGATAAAGACAGGGAGATTAACTTACCAATTACCACCACAGGCAAAACAGATTCGACTTGGGGAAAAATAATTTAATTTATTGCCAATTAAAATGCATTTGGGTAGTGAGAAACAAAAACAAAATTAAAATATCACCACCCCTTTTCCCCTTGCCCAGCTTCACCCCTTCAATCCCAACTCCTCTTCCCCCAGGGGCGCAGGGGTGGCCATGGGGGTTGCAGTCAGTCTATCCCAGGCCCTCTCGGCCGCTCCTCCCTCCTCACACCTCTCCCTGCTCCAGCGCGGCCCTTCCCCGGGCTGCAGTCCTTCAGGGACAACCTGCTCCCGCCTGGGCTCTCCACGGCCGCAGCTCCTGCAGGAAATCTCCCCCTGCTGCGGTGTGGGGCCCTCCCCGGGCTGCAGGGTGGGTCTCTGCTCCAGCGGGGTCTCTGCAGGGCTGCAGGGGATCCCTGCTGCGGGCCGGCAGCACCTCCTGCCCTCCTCCTCCTCCTCCGGCCTGGGGCTCCCTCTGCTGCTGCTCCCTCCTGGGCTTCCTCCTGCTCTGCCTGTGCCGCCTTTTGCCCTTTCGGAAACCTGTTTTCCCCCCGGCGCCCCCAGCTTGGTTGAGGGGCTCAGCTGTGTCCTGTGGTGGGGCCGCTGGAGCCGGCTGGGACCGGCTGGAACTGGCTGTGTCCTGCATGGGGCAGCCCCTGCCTCTTCCCACAGAGGCCACCCCTGCAGCCCCCATGCTACCAACAGCTGGACACATAAACTCGATACAACCAACCACTCAAAATCCTGTGTTATGCAGGAAGGGGAAGAGAGGCTTTTACACTCCTATACAACAGCTTGGTGTTTTTTTGCTGGAAATCAAATGACCTTTGGCCACAAATCCAAGCAAATCTCAATGCCACACTGAACTAAACAGAAATAGCAAGTGCCCACCATGATTTTAGGGAAATGGGAAGGACTTACAAGGTTCAGGACGCATACAACAGTCTATCAATATTGCCAGTCTTTGATATAAAGATCATGAGTTAGAACCCTAAGATTATTAGTTAGGTTTGAAACCTCCTAGATTTCCATTTTTAATGGGCACCTTTGAGGAAATAATAACCCCACAAGTGCATTATAGGTTGCATACAGACCACAGTCCCAAGCTCTTCTGAATAACAGGAGAGAAAGGAGCATGAAGGTGAGAAGCTGGGAGAGTTGGCAGAAACTTATTACAAAGTTAGAAGGTCAATGTGTTTTCATGGTGCCAAGTGTTAGTTCTTAAAATAAACCAAAAAATCACAGACCACTGAATACCAAAGAACTGTGATAGAGCAAGGCACTAGTGCTCTATTTCTGATCAACTAGCCAAATACATTTTCTATTATCTATAAAGTGAAGTTATTTACATTTCTATACACTCACCATCTTCAGTCATCATCAGGAAGGGATTAGTGTGGGAGAAAATGTGAACTCAGAGAGTGAGGTCCTCAGCTATGAATGAAGAACATGAGTGCGTATGTGTCCACAGAGAAGGAGGAACAAAAAGTCCCAAAGGAGAAATACAGTAATAGTAACTTTTAGTTGGCTAATTGCATCCAACTGATTATTTTTGATGAGTCAGTCCTGCCTGTTTATCTCATTTACTTTTCATCGGTTATATAAGAATGTAAAGAGAGACAGTGAATTGTTTGACTAGCCTCTACAGGAAAAAACACTTTAATAAAATATCATGGCATTTAATTGGACAATACCAGTTTTGATAATTTAAAGTAGAAAAATTATTAAAGAGAATTGGCTTTTTTATTTTAATAAGGTGACTTGGTTTCTTTCTGATTCATGCACAGAATATACTTAATGTATTTTAAATAATTTCAATATCATTCTGAGATTAGAACACCAACAGCAATAGAAAGATAGATATTTTGTTATATTGAATATTTGGATTTTACTAGATGAATAATACTAAAGAAAAAAGGTTTCCTGAATTAGGTTCTTGGGAACTATTTGCAGCTGTATTTTAGATTTCAGCTTTAATTCAGGAAAAAAGTATTGAACTTTGGAATTTCCTGCAGAATAGACATTTCTGCTTTTGACAAGGCATACTGGGAAACTCTTTGGGACAGGAACCGTTATTTATAGCAGATTTGCTCAGCACACAGGGACTGCAGTCATACTGATCACTAGGAATGATTGGAATGGATATAGATCAAATAAGAATTTATGAATTGGGTAAATGTTCAGCAGATATCATACCTGACAATTTTAATTATCTGCTGTAGTTCTTGTAACTCCTACAAATCAGCAGCAGTGACTATATCATCTTTATTGCCTGTTAAGCATGAGGCATTTTAAAGAGACTTGCAGAAAGCAAAACATATATGACTTTGTGATGATGTTACATACATTTGTGAGATTGGAATCAGACTTGGGTTTGTAACACAGAAGTCAGTGCACAAGTGTGGTCTGCTTATGGCGTGAGGAATAAAATTACAGTAATGTCATTCTTGTGCTCAAACCAGTCTTATTTGTTGTTTATAGACATGATCTATCTATAGAACTGTATGATATAGAACTAATGATCTATAGAATTGATCACAGCCTGTGAAACAGAATTAAGGATGATATGCGTTTGAAAGAATTTGCAGTTTTCTAACAAATTATATTAAAGATACAAGAACAAGCTGTGCAAATACAAAAAAAGGGAATCTAGAGAGATTCAAACTTGGTTAAGCCATGTATTCTTCAAAGAATTTGAGCCCCAGAACCAAACAGAGAAAATGGAAATGGCATCAAAGTTCCCAAGACCAAGTACAAACATGATGGAAGAAAAATCAGAAAACAAATCAGAAAAGCAAAGACAAAAATTATATTCAACTGTAAATGAATGCAGGGCAATATTCCATAATGCATTGTTGTAGGAGGAGGTCATAATGTTGGTATGATACTCAATAGAGAGGGAAAATGACTGGCAGATGGAGCTGAGAAGGCTTAAGCCCTTTTTTCCTGAATTCTGATTATGACATTGGATGAACTGGATGGGCAGACTCACATGAGTTGTGTCCCTCCTACCCAGGCCTTAGGAAATTTTTCCTAGGGTACTCAGGTGACTAGCCAAAGAGATTTTCAAGGAAATCTCAAGGAAGTGGAAAACAATTTCATATTGTTTTGTGAAGAATTAATAATATTTTAGACCTACCTACTTTCCTCTTACATTAGGAAAGAAACAAATTATTGTTGTTACCCAGTGGCGATGGTACAAAAATTAACCCTGTAAGTGAGGGTGATTTAGGTTTGGCAATAGGAAAAGGCTTTTAACAGTAAAGAAAGTTAAGTTCTGGAATAGATAGCCTAGGGAAATTTTGATGTCTTCACCACAAGGAAGTTTTAAAGAATACAGGAGACAAATATCAGGAGAAATTCAGACACAGTTAACCTGGTGTTTGGAATACACCTGGCTACATAATTGATAATCCTCTGTCAGCTTTACTCTACACTTGGTCAAATCATATTACTTTGTATACTGCTGGGGAACTGGCAGGATACAAATCTGCTCTACCTTTTCTAAAACGTATATTCTTATACACTTATATAGAGAGAGTATGGGGGGAAATTTGCCATGATATTGCTATTTCCACATGTACACGCACATATATATGTTTCCATATGTATGGAAATAGCAACATCATGACACAGTAATTTTTTTACATGGAAATGGCAGCTGCTTTTACCTACAAGAGTAATGTTTATTGGCGCTTTCATGATGTGCACATATATACCAGGGACATTAAATAACTCAGTTATTGAACTTAAACAGCTTGATTTATTTCAGCTATCAGACACAGCTTTCCGAGTTTCATCATATTTCTTTATTTTTTACCTAAAGAATAGGTGATTATTTTTGAAAATAATACATTATCAAAATTACTGTTAACTTTCAATAAGACTTGAAAAACTCCCAGCCTCTGCCGTGGCTTAGGCCCTTTTGTGTACAGAAGCTGAACACATGAAAATCTCCAGTAGCAGCAAGAAATTCACACAGATGTTGAAGAGAAGACTTGAGAATTTTGCAGCTTTGTCACTGGTAGATAAATTGATTTGGAAAAAATAGAAATAATCTGAATTTTCACCACTTTACACTGAAATCAGACTGGATCTGTCAGTAACAACTTCTAGAGAATTTCAAACTCTTCATTCACCAGATACCTCAAATTGCCTGGGCAGAACTGGCTTCACCTGATTCATGTCTGAGCACCACCTGGTATTACTGCAATGAAATAAGTGAATTGTGAAATTCTGAATGAAAATAAATGTTGACATTTACAGACAGCAGAATAAAACTGTAAAGCGAAAACCTGTAATGTCACTTAAGTAACAAAAGTACAATCTAGGCACTAAACAGAAGATCCACCTCCAAATATGCCAATCTGCTACAGCCCCTACAGCTGTGCTATAGCAGTGTCCAGCTGTGAGCCAAGCTGAGCACTAGGACTTCAAAATATGGTCCTTCCTGTGAACACCCATGTTTGTCTCAGCTCTTTTGTCCTTCAAGTGGGAGAGCTGGGTCCTAGACCTGTCTTTGGAGCTGAGCACCAGGAGTTCTTCTCAGCATAGAGCTTACAACCTGTCTGTGCTCTTCCCTCCACGAGAAACCCTGTAGACCCATCCACTGCTTAGCTTTCTGACCTCACTGCCATGTTGCAGTACACTATATGGATGTTAACTGTGTTTTCCAAGCTGTAGCCCAAGCTCTGCCAATATCTGGATGCATTTCTTGAGGGAACTAAACCTCTCTGTATCTATTCCTTTATCTTTTGCAAATAACAATACAGATTGTTGTGAGACTGAAGTCTCACAATTTACAGGATTGTTGTGAGACTGAAGTAATTGTTGCTCGTGTGTGACTTTGAAGAGGTAAATGTTAAGAATTATTATTTGAGCATCACTCTTGAGCTACAAAAAAAGCCCCTCCTGCAGTCAGGGTGCTCAAAAGAAGAGATAAATGCTGTGATGAAAGAGAGGCCTTGAGCACAGATGTGAAATCGCTCTTGAAACCTGTGTGATCTCCCCACCTGCACATCTCTCTCCACCTGCTCGGCAGCCCCTGCTGTCACCGAACAGAAAACATTTGGCTTTTCTGCCAGTGCAACAAAGTGAAGCAGTGTGCACTAAATATCCTCAACCCCTCCTCTACATCTGTCCTTATCGTCTCTGACATATAGACTGTGTGAACCCCTCTGAGAACACTTTTCTTACCTCCTGAATAGGCGTTGTAAGAAATGCTATGGAATACATCACCTCGCGGGAATCTGTGGCTGTTCTCAGTATGTGCAAAGGGGGCAGCAACATCAACATTTCAATTATCTCTGTGAAAGCAAAATTAATCTCTATTCATTTTCAACAGGATTCAGACACAGGAGAAAGCAGGTCTCCAGCAAGCACTCTACATATTAAGTGATCACTCATACCACAGGTGCTTTACTCAGAGTTATTGAGTTGTGAGTTCATTTTAATCCATCAGTAAGGACGCATTAAGAAGGTAGTGACCAAAGAAACATACATAACCATAAACATGTACGGTTTCCCCATGGAGTACTCCTGCTTGGGGTGAGATTGTCAAGACCAACAAATACATTGATATTTTGGCCAACTGTGATGCACAGTGAGGAAGCCACAGCCTCTCTTTGGCCAAGTACTTCAAAAAGGGGACTATTTTCTGTCACAACTACAGGGCAGTGTTTTGTATTAACAGTGTGGGAATATGTCTCCAGAAGCAGGGAAACAGATTCATGGAAAAGCATTAATGCTCCCTGAGCTCCTGTACCATTAAACCATGATCTCAACCCTCTGCCTCTTATGAGGTTATAACTTGATTAGTCCTCCATCACCACAGAGCCTTTTAAGGTAGACGAGACTTTAATTGCTGATGCAAAACATTTGTGTTTTCTCATCTCATATGAAAGAAAACTAGAACAAAACCACACAATTTTTTCTTCCTTCGCAAGTCATCATTTATAAGGGTTCAGCTGATTGCGATGAAATAAAGAAATGTATCTTCACCTCTTCTTTTAGGAGATAACAGATTGAGGTTCTTTCTAGTATTTATAACTGTAAGATTAACTCAGTAATCTGGTTTCTTATCTGGCTCCTACCTCCCACACCTACCTCTTCTTGTACATGGGAGAAGTCAATAGCACTTAACTTCTCTAATTGAAATCAGCCTGCTGACTGAGTCTGCCCATGGATACAGGAGCTGGACTGTAATAATCTGTTCTGCAGAGAATTAATCTCCTGGGAGTGAGGCAGACCTAATTACCAACCTCAGTGAAAAGTCTGGATTTGCTATTGCTGCTTGTGGGCCCAGCTGGAGGAAAAGGCCCAGCATACCATTTAACTAATCTCTTCCTGAAATGTTTTAAACATGCCTAATATTGCATCTTGTGCAATTGGTTTTAGCAGCTCCAGTAACAGAGTAGAGGCTCTCTTTCAATCACACTTAACATGAAAAGAATCTGGGCCTCCCATCTGGCTCAGGGCAACCATCTGAAAGTCTCTAGAACTTATGAGTCACCACAGGCTTATGTATGGCATTTAGACCATGCGTTTTACAATTACAAGTCAGCATTTCTGTGGGCGACAGCTATTTTACTAGAAAGAAAAGAAGAGTTTCTGCCAATGGCAAACTGGGAGCATAAAGTGTTTCCCTTGCATGAATGGTGTATCAGCATATCTTTTCAGCTTCGGTCAAGTGATGTATCCCGCAGGATAAAAGATGGGAAGGCTGAAGTCAGCACACGGTTAGCTGTGTTATTTTCTGGGAAGGACTCACTTCTTCCTGAATTTGATTCCATATTTGTCCAGAATAGGCTGTTGAGCACTGTAAATATTAATTGCTAACTCTTAAAAAGAGTATCAAATCTAGTTTCCTAAGTGTAAAATGAGAAGTCAAATGCAAAAGCCAGTTTATGGCAGGCACTCCAGGAAATAAAATTAACAGCTCTTATACGAGCTACCCCACATCTTTCAGAAAGTATTGTCTTTATATAAACAGCCCAAATTTGAACTTCAGAAGCAATTAGCATAAACCCAATGTCCTTTAAAGGTGCAGTAATGGTAAATATGACATCAAAT
>VYZW01058497.1:1208-13927 GCA_013401315.1 Balaeniceps rex | reverse complement strand
GACAGCAATCTTTTGTAGAAACTGTTCTGGTAAGTGTCCAAAATGTCATTTGTTTGGCTTACTGGAAGCTCTCTAAAAATTAATCAGTGTTGTCAGAATGCATTCCTTAAATTGATACAGTCAAGTTTTTAATAAAACTTTTATTGTTTAGAAATAATTAAAATCTGTCCTCTGCTTTCTCAGAGATGCATCTTCCTATTTTATGTGTTTGTGTATTTTAAATTAATTTAGTTGTGTACAAATGCTTCAACCTTGTTAGCTGACACACAGGTTCTAGACCAGGAGTGTTGATAACTTTGGTTGGAGAGACAGACATATACGTGTGTGTGTGTGTGCCTATTTATAAGTAACTGAAACAATTTTGAAATTCACTGTGGATTTTTATTAGTATTTCTGAATGGCTAAGTAAGGACTTTTTTGGGACCTTCTGTAGTACATTTTCATGACACTTTGTTCATGTGGTACTTTTGTTTGGATTTATTTTCTTTACCAGAGGTTTACACTCAAAGAAATAAACTCCTAATAGCAGAACTGGAGGCAATTAACTACTCAGAATGTAATGTTTTCCAGCAGTGAGATGGTTCAGCTGTAGATCCAAATTTCCCACAATAACTTGTTTCAATAGCACAGACCCTCTTAACTAAGAACAAAGCAATAAAAGTAATGAGCTCTCAATGAATCTGTAAAAGGAGCTGAGATGAATGAGAGTCACTCAGGCTTCTTGGAAAGCAGACTTTTGATAGTTTCTTTGACAGCATAGGGCAGTAAAAAGTTACAGCTGTGCTTGGAAGTAGTCTGTTAGGCAGCTGTGGCTGAATGCCTTCTAATAATTTAATGAATGGGAGATAAGGTGTCATTTCCTTTCTAATAACTAGAGAGCAAGAGAATTGGCCCTCTTGAAGTTGATTATGATAGATACAGGTCCTATTTATCTTGACTTCCTCCTCTGCTCTGTGCTGATTGCTCAGTGGCTTCCTGGTCAAGATTTCCATTAGGAGATCTGGTAGGCTTTACTACAAGAAATGTTTTGTGCCTTTTCAAAACAAAGTCCCATAGAGGCGCATTACTGCATGNTGGATTTATATTAGTATTTCTGAATGGCTAAGTAAGGACTTTTTTGGGACCTTCTGTAGTACATTTTCATGACACTTTGTTCATGTGGTACTTTTGTTTGGATTTATTTTCTTTACCAGAGGTTTACACTCAAAGAAATAAACTCCTAATAGCAGAACTGGAGGCAATTAACTACTCAGAATGTAATGTTTTCCAGCAGTGAGATGGTTCAGCTGTAGATCCAAATTTCCCACAATAACTTGTTTCAATAGCACAGACCCTCTTAACTAAGAACAAAGCAATAAAAGGAATGAGCTCTCAATGAATCTGTAAAAGGAGCTGAGATGAATGAGAGTCACTCAGGCTTCTTGGAAAGCAGACTTTTGATAGTTTCTTTGACAGCATAGGGCAGTAAAAAGTTACAGCTGTGCTTGGAAGTAGTCTGTTAGGCAGCTGTGGCTGAATGCCTTCTAATAATTTAATGAATGGGAGATAAGGTGTCATTTCCTTTCTAATAACTAGAGAGCAAGAGAATTGGCCCTCTTGAAGTTGATTATGATAGATACAGGTCCTATTTATCTTGACTTCCTCCTCTGCTCTGTGCTGATTGCTCAGTGGCTTCCTGGTCAAGATTTCCATTAGGAGATCTGGTAGGCTTTACTACAAGAAATGTTTTGTGCCTTTTCAAAACAAAGTCCCATAGAGGCGCATTACTGCATGAATGAACCCTGAGCTGGACTGCCCGAAGAGGGGAAACGTAAAGCTGTAAGAGGATGTGGTGGTTCACTTTTCAAAGTAAAGTTGACATTTCTTTTCCATACCTGTTTAAGCTGCTACTTCAGGCTTGAAAAGCCTAGGAAACCTGTTATCAGTGGAAATTTTGCTGGGCAGTGATTAAAGTATTAAGGATACAGGGATCACAAACTAAGATGACACATGTAAGATGTGAGACTAGCAAAATGAGATCATAATTATTTTCTGTGAGAGGTTATCTTATTTAGAAAAATGTCTCCTTAATCTGAACCTCAAACACACAAGACGTCAATAGAATTGCACACCTGGCTGAGCCCAATGCACTTTGCCATTCCAAGGCTTAGTAAATTTTCTTTAAGAAATATTGGTGTGATATTATGAAGTGATAAAAAATCAATGAGGCAATCATTTCCCAGTCAGATGGAGTGCTTTGTTGTTAAATTGATTCTTTCACCTGGGGCTGCAAAGGCTAAAAAAAGTTGGAAAGCATTGCTGGGTGACTTGATGGAGATTTACTTGCTGCGTTATTCCAGAGAAGGCTAAAATGAATCTGCAAATGATGTTTTTGACTACAGTAGGGCACCTGCAATTATTCACTTCGCCACTCACGGAAGACATCATTGATTAAATTCCAAAGCCTATTGACTGTAGTGGTGCGGCTGAACTTATTCTCATCTTGAGATTCTGCATTTACAGGGTGCACTTAAATTAAAGTTATTGTTTGTTTGGTTGGTTTTTTTAAATGAAAAGTAGATATATGGAATGTGTTCACTATTAAGAGAGCTTCCTTCTGAATTATTGGCATTTTGTTTCTGGCAAGATAAAATACGAGATGAAGGTTTAAGAACTAAAGTAAGAGGTAGGTCTATTTGCAATGGAAGATTTAAGTTATTTCCCAGAGCTTCTGGTGGGATGGTTAGAACTGAGCTGAAAGATAGACAAGAAGTCCTCAGTTTTCCATGTCATTTGTGTAATTTGCTGCCAGTTATGACACTCATAAAACTATGAAAATGTCATTAAAATGCTGTACTGAAAGTTTAAGAACTGGAACAATCTGAATAGCATTGGCTTTTACAAAATGAGAGAAAATTAAAAGTATTAAGGGCTTTGTTATAAAAATGAATTGGAAGTCATGTAAAAATGAAGCACGTCAATGTCATCCCAGAAACAAAGGAGAAACTGTTTAAGTCTGAGTGACTGTAAAATTAAAAAGGGAAGTTATTTTGTTTTCAGTTATGTTATCAGTAGAAAACAGAGAAAAATCTTTAAAATCCTGCTCCCCAGTAAGTAACTGCTGTGAAAGTCTGGTATGTCAACAAATTTAATCTCGGTAGAAAAATGTCTTTGAGAAGAAAGTGGTCTCTTTATATGAGTTAAAACAGACACAACCATCACACATGAATCTATATCGACAGACACTGAGCCATTTTCTGTGCATCTGTTTTGATCTCTACCTGTATGTTGACCATTACCTCTTCAATTTAACACACAAAAGCAGCACAGGATCCATACCCTGGCACACTTACAGATAAGGTAAAGACAGTGAGGAAGTCTAGATGACCGCAGCAACTTCAAATGGCCTATGAACTCTGCAGGTTTTTTTTGGAAAAGTTAGAGCTTACCAGGGGAGGGGAAAAAAAAAAAGTCGGAACTATGAAAAAGTTATGTTTTAAAAAAAAAACAACCCCCAAACTGTGTGAAAACAGCTTTTCCTGTCTTTGCCAATGCTTGTGAATCACTGCACTAGGCTAAAAGACAGGAACAAATTTTCTTCACAAATCTGCCTGGTTTTGTCCTGTAAAAGTGACTGAGGTACAATACGCAAGCTTTTTGTTTTAACCCAGTGTGGGTTTCAATGTGTAATGAGAGAGCAGAGTCTGCTTGCAGTAACACAGGTGAATTGTTTTCTGTTCAATTGGATCATCAGCTGAAGATGTTGAGAACTGTAAGAGTTTGTCAAAAAAACCATTTTGGTAGTCATCGCTTCTTTCTTAGGGAAATTTCAACTCCTTTGTGGTATGAGCGAGACCTCTTAGCCCAAGCACTTTTTATGGTATTATGGTCTCAAACTTGAAATTCATGAGTGGCATCTGTAAAACGCGTAATTGTGAAAACTTGTCTTGCAGTTGTTTTCATATTCTTGTAATCTAGAAATCATTGTTATTCTTTTCAGAAACTAAAGTCTTGCTGTCAAAGAGCTTTTTTAATGAAAGAACAGCTAAACAAGTATTACTTGCCAATAGTGCTTTAGTGCTGCTGACCCTCATACAAAAGAAATGACCTAATAAGCCCAGTTTTAAAATACTTTCTTTTCTGTACTATAAGACACAAAGCCTGACTTTCCCTTCTCAAAACATGCAGGATAATAGCAATAGCAAGGGGAGCACTGAAGTGCTGCCGATGAGGTTAACTGGCAGGTTTTGCTGCTTGGGAGGTTTTAGGTGATAACTTACACAACATTAACTTAAACTTCAGTGTTTCTGAACTTCAAGGGCAACTGAAAATGAGACCATAGACTCTCTGCTCCTTTGTTTTCATAAACCATACTGAAGTAAGATCCAGATAGCCCCTATTATCTGAGAAACTATGACCCCAAAATGAATTGGAAGTTTACTTTGCCATGTCATTTGGGGATCTTTGTTACAGAGTAATGGCCAGGGCAGCTGGAAATTTCCGTCTTTCTGTAGCTATGATAACAAATCCAAGTTCTGAAAAACCTCTCTAGACTATCTTAAAAATTGAAATACTAATTGTAGGTTTGCAAGTATAGCTGTGATATATAATTTTAATTCATTCGTGCAGTGGTCAGAAAGAGAATCGGAACAAAATCACAGGCATTTATTTTTTATATATTTTTTAAATGTTTGTTCTGAGAGCTGATACAATAAAAAATGAAATCCCTCATGCTATTGAACAAGTAATATGACAGAGGTTAAAATAAATAAATTGCTGCTGAGATTTAGTAAAACTCATGAGCACATGTTGCACATAAAACCAGCAATCTCATCGGTTATGTATTAAAGTGCACAGACAAGGTACCCTTCAAAAAAGGTACGTTACTATTCTGAATCTCTGAAGTGTTTCTCTCACTTTTAGCAGTGTAACTTGTGTATCTGTCAATTAGTCTTACAGAAAAAATACTTCTCCTTGCTAAAGGCTTTTAAGCTCCGAAGTTCAAGTTGAAAATATAGGGAAGGTATTAATTTCTGGCCGGAAAGCAGAATTTTTTGACTCCTGTTATATTTACATCCTTTCTTAACTGGTTATTGATCCTGGAAGAATCTTGTGATGTATCTTGATATTTTAGACTGCATAAATGCCTGGGGCTGAGCTGAAGAAAGCATCATTTATTATAAAGTTTATTTCAGCTGATCACTCTTCTTTTGAAAGCCAGATACATAAGGGGAAAAGAGAGCCTTGTAGGCAAATCTGTTACCTGTCCACAGCATTTAAAGGGATGGCTTTTCAGGGGAAAAGGCACATTTCAGGATCTGTGTGGGTGTTGGCATGAGGAAACGTGGTAGTTTGAGATCTCAGATATGATCTTTTCTTTGTAATTTCTTAGGACTGCCAGAAGTACATATGTACTTGGATTTCAGTTTGGCTCCTTTGAAGAGATTACACATCTCAAATTGTGTATTTTTAAGTGGGTAAACTGGTTTGACTTTGCATCAGAGTATCTATGTGTGCAGTTAAGAAACTTAGAAGTTGTTCTCATGATGCAAAAAGTTATTCCTGCTTTCCTAAAAAATTCCAAGAAGCTGATGAAGGGCTGATATATGCTAGTTCAAGAAGAAAATGTAATTTTGTATTTAGTCAGATGGTATTATATTTATTTTCTAGCTTTGGACCTGGTTTGTGCATTTCAGTCTTCAGATCGTTCAGACTTTTCATTCCAGGAAATAAAGAAATGCGGTACTTCTACATGAAATACTTAAACAATAACTTCCCAAATATAAGGATATATTAATGCACAGAATTAGACTTGTTCTGCCTCAGTAAGAGGAACCAAAGTATCCTGTGTACATATCAAGAAACAGGATTTATGGCACAGAATGTGAGGGGACCCCAAGAGCTTTGGTGTGCAATGGTAAGTGGGTTTACGGGACAGAAGGGCAACGGAATACTAAAGATTAAAGTAAAGATTAAATCACAAAAGAAGAGAAATATGATTTCAAACAGATCCAGCCAGATGCTGTAAAGATTTAATCAATTTTCAACAGAGGGTGGGGTCATAAGGAAGGGTAAAAAATGTTCTTCTGAAGTCCTTATGTTTAACTCTTTCACTAACATCTGGGTTTAGTAAGTTAACTGCTAGAAAATTTTTTTGAGCTGACTTTTTCAGCTATAAGCAATCAGGACAAGGTTACAAACAATATTATAAGTTCTAATATGTTACTCAAATTGCTGAAGGGCAAAAGTCTTCCAGTGCTGGTGAGGACAATATCAGTCCTTTGTGGCAAATTGTTTTAGCAAGAAAATTCCATATCTTAATAAATGCTGAAGCTTGAAGATCAAGTGTTGCAATACATATGAGCCTAGGCCATGTTTACATATTTTACCTGTTGGGTATTTTTGGTGGGTTTCTTCCCCTCCCGCCGCGCCCCCGCCCCGCCCCGCAACACATGAGGTATTTTTCTGGCTTAGGCTGGATCTAGACACTTGTGTCAAAATGAGAATTTTGCTCCTGTTGTATTGATTTCTCTGTACACTGTAACCCCCTCTGCCCGCATCTGCCCTGTAACTTCTTCCTGAACTACCCAGTTCAGCTGTGTCTCTTCCAGAGATCCAAGGTCTTGTTCCAGCACAGCCCAGCTACGTAAACTGGGCTCAGACATCTGAGAAAATTGTGAAGTTATGAGAAAGAGCTGTGAGAGAGCCTGTAAGAAAAATTAAAAAAAAGAGGTAAAATTACAGGCAGAGGCAGAACTGTAGAGATAAGGATTGTTAGTACCTCAAAGAATCGAGAGGAAAAGAGACGATGTGGAAAAGTACAGAAAACTAAAGTAAAGAAAATGGAGAGGCTGGTTGGAGGTCAGCAGATGTAGCTGTGAGCCAGTCAGATCCTTGGTGCCAGCAGAGGTGGTGGAGGGTGGCAGCTTGGCCACACAGAAAATCTACTCCAGGGAGCTCCAGAGGCTGACCCCTCCCCTCTGGGCTTGGGTCTGCCTGGCCATCAAAAACCCTTTGAGTCTTTTATCAGGGTAGTGAGTAGCCTAGCAACTCTTAAACTTGCTGTCTTGTGTGTGCTCATCAATAAATAATTTCTTTATACTTTTAAGCTATGTATGTACTGCTGGTGCGGTCTCTTTGCACATGCCCAAATAAACTGACACAAAAAAGGGCTGGCAACACACCCACCCACCCAACCAAAAAGGCGATTCCAACAAGCTATCTAGGTATTTAAAGAGAAAAAAAAACAAACCCACAAACAAAACCAAAACCAAAAATCCAAAACACTTTTTCAGCACAGCGTATACTGTGCTTCCTTTTCTTTCCTTCCTCAGTGATGTACAGGTAGGACAACCTAAAAGGGAAAAAAGTGATTCAGCACAACTGCTGAAATCCAATTGTGTTCTCACTTCTTATTTATCTGCCCATTAATTGGTGTTAAGGATGTGGTTCCAAAGATGAAGCATACCATTACTGATGATTCTCAAATATTTTGTGTTGTCTACAATTTCTCTTGCTATTGTTTCAATAGCAATTGTAGATGGAGTACAATTAATCATTATTCCCCCAGCAATTCAGAGTTGCATAAGGTGTGTGGGAGATGTATTTTAATATTTCAGATTATGTGTGTTTTGTATAATTTCTCAGTTTAATATTATTTCAGGTTTTAATATCTGTTAATCTAACTTGATTTGTATCCTGACCTTCAATATGAAAAGCTTAAATCCACTGTTTCAGCAGCTGCTGAGGAGAAGAGTTGGCACTCTGTTTGGTTTATTTTCTTGTGTCTCATTTAATTTTGTTTTGCATTTTGATTTCGGCTTTTTTTGGCTGAAAACTCAGCTTAGCTAAGAGGATACTTATAAAATATGTAGCACTGGAAATCATATTTTCTATTTTGAAATTTATACACCTAGTATGCGAGTTCAATCCACCCTCATTATGTCTTTTGGATAATAGATTCTTTCACGTCTGTCTTCACCCAGCCCCTTCTTTCTTCTCTCTGTCTCTGCCTCTCTCTCTCTCTCTCTCTCTCTCTCATGTAATGTCCTCATTGAAATTAAACCCTATGCAGTAATAATACTTTTCAAGACATCATTGCTAAAATGTACATGACATTTTAAAATATTAGATTTATTGAGAAGAATTAATCCAGTCAAAACAGGGAGATAATGACAACTTTTTAAAGACCACAGTCAATGTATATGGTAGCCAATATTTTATTTACAGCATGGTATGTTAAAATACTTGGTGAGCAACACCAGGTGAATGCTCTGGATCTGATTGATATTTTAAAGGCTGAAATTAGTTTACCTCATTAATTTAACTAATGTAAAGAATGGAAACGGGCAGATGATTGGACTTCTAAGACACTAAGAGAAATATTTTGTTTGGTCTATAAATTCAAGCTCTTCTTAAAAGTAGTGCTACTTGGTGTAGCTCAGAAAAAGAGAAAGAAAAAGCCAGGTGAAGAAAGAAAAACATAGGATAAAGACTTCAAATAGATGTAGTTATAAAGCTACTGGCAAGTGATTGTGGCAGAGCTGTGGATGGAGAGAAAGGTACTGAACAAATGTGATAAATGCTGTAGGGCAGTGGTACTCTTAAGTCCTATATCAAAGCTTCTTGGACTTTTGTAATTTTAAGCTAGTGCTGTGTCCATTGCATGTGTAGGACACATTTAAAGCAGAATTTATGCTTGTGTTAGCAGTCAGAAGCCAAGTTTCATTTATGTAGAGCGTGGAAGTTTTAAAGGTGAGGTTTTCAGTAACGGGTCTGAAGAGTTAATGTTTAAGACCTACTTTTTCAGTAAGAAATTATTGATCCCGTCTCACTTTTGTGGATTATTTTTAATGAAGCACTACTGTCAGAAGCGATATATATGTCTAAGCTTTCTGCTTCTCTTTTCAGAACATGATCATTTAGAAGCGGTTGGGCAGACTGTGGTCCACATATTTTCTTCCTGCTTGCTTGCTTCTTTCACATAACATCCATCTGGGAATCTTCAAAGAGAATCCTGAGCACAGTATGCCTATAGGAGTAGGAAAATGCTTAGTCGATAATTGAGTCCTCATGCTAGAACTGATAAGCAACTTGAAATAAAATGACTGCAAGAAATTCATATAAAGGTTTATGACTGTTTGCAGTTTACAAGCAACTCTTCATCTGTCTGTGAAGTATTAGTAACTATAGCAATGCACAGCTTAAAATGGTCTCAGACAGATCTGATAGTTTGATAGACAAATTGGAGCAACATAAACCTTTGTGCTGCTGTGATTTAGGAGGACTAAGAAAAAAGGACCTTAGACAATTACGTTCTGAATTGTTCTACTTTCAACTTCTATTGGTCTCTACATTTTTATTCAATTGAGCAAGTGTCAGCTAAGCATTCTGTCAATGGGCTTACAACAGTGATTGATACAGTCTCCTTCACCAGAACAAATTAAGTGATTTTGAAAGATGAAGCAGTTAAAGTGATTTTTCCAGGGCACTGTAGTTGATTTGTGTGTGTGCTGGTGTGTTTGTGTGTATATCTGGCTGGTTACAGCCAGACTTGGTGGTGTGATAGAGGACCTCCTAGGTAATTAACTTGCTGCAAATTTCCTGTAAGTATACAAGCAGGTGAGAGGAGATTCCCTCAAACATTTCTAAGAGGGTTTTACAAGGTGAAGTGTGTGTGTGTGAAAGAGAGAGTTTGAGATTCTTAATGTTAATTTAGGGGAAAAATAAAATTGATACTTCCTGACTGCAACAACCGTGGCTTCATTGGCTTAGACACACAGAGTAAGACAACATAGGCACAGGTGTTAGGGTTGTAGCTTTGTTTTTACAATGTAATCAACATAACTGTAACTAAGCATAGGTTGCATTTAGTACATGCATATAAGGTGACCACCCAAGATAGTGAGGATATTAAAAAAAGTCCTTCAGGGAGAAAAAAACAAGGAGATGCATTCGGCTGAATTTAAAGTGTTTTTCTCCTCCTTTCCAAGGTCATGGTCTGCCAGCTTGGGTTCTGTAATGGGTTTTCTTAGTCATGGCTCAAGAGCCATCAGGTTGTTCCTGGATCTGCTAATTGCAGGGGCTAATAACTAAAGCTCACTTGCTAGGTCTTTTGATAGTTTGCTAACTTTGTGACACAGCAGAGGAACACCTGCTCTGGGCAGCTTCTGTTTTTTCCTGATGCTGTGGAGGGGTATGTGGTTAGTCCTTGTCCATCAGGAAAGAACAGTCTTGCTGGTCTCTGCTGTATTACAGGAGCATGTACTTGTAACACAGATGACTCTGCTTCTGTTATGGCCTCCTAAGGCTGAACAAAGGAGCTGCTATTTACTTTTTGGCAATTTGCTAGCTCAGGTGTGTTCAGACTTATGTATTCTTTTGCGCCTAGCATGCAATCATCTTCCTTATTGGGGCTCTGATGAGGGTGGCCATTAGTGAGTCATCTTCCTGCCTGGCCAAATCTTTCACTAATTGGAAATCTTTTAAGAGTGAAAGTTTCCAAGTAGAATCTGGGCAGGGCCCTGAAACCGTTATTGTTACATGCAGCTATTTGAGACCAGGCACATAATTGCTGAGAGCATCATGGAAAGTACCACTGCGTGATCATTAACAACAGAGTCTGGACTGAATTCAGCACTTCCCAGCTGGCCATAGTCAAGAAATGGAATTACTAGAGTGGCTAACTTAAGCAAAAATATCAGGATTTGTGTCTTTGCATTTTGTGTATATATAAAATAGTTGCATGAATACATTTGTTGTAGCTAGAAATGCAAACTTTATTCCTAACTACATAGTAGCTGAGCCTGTATTTCATATTAAAAGGTAAAATAAGCTTCAGTGGGAAGCCCTGTACTCATGGTCAACAATAGATTTTTACTGGGATGTTTAACTGCATCCCCTGTGCCAGTATTTGAAATTATTTGAGTTTGTATTGTAGCATAATATAATTTGACACTGGTAGCTCTGTAGAAATTTTAAACATGTAAATGCATATGCATGAAAACCTGCTCAAGTGATTTTCTATTCACTGCAATGTGCTTTGGATGATCAATCATTAATAATAGTAATAATAGAAAACCAAGAAGTTACGCCCTTCTTTAATTTTGGGGGATTTCAATAGCACCTGTGGGATTTTATCATGCGCCTCTGAAATGAATAGCAAAACTGCCGTTGACTTTGGAGGCTACCCTGTTAGCATTTACAGCATGCTTGCTGCTTCTGGGCTTCACGGATGGTATCTGCATTGGGCCTGGAAGGATCCTCTTTGACTTCATTTGGGCTTGGACAATGTCCCGTCTTTGAAACTGTTGGTTAATCCCGGTGGCCGGAGGTCATAAAAAGGGGAAAGATTTATACAGGCAAGTACGAGATGGATTTAAAGTCTAGGCTCATGTCCCTGAAATTGCTTCCTCACAGAACCTCTGTGCATATAAGGTGAACTTGAAAGCTGGGCCAGATGTGGAGGACCATCATTTCGCCATTTATATAGCTATCACTTGTATTTGGAGTGCCTTCTAGTAGGTCAGTAAATCTTTGGCAGAGACCATCTGCACTTGTTTATACATTACTGAGCTTTCAGATTCTCTGGTACATGCTCCTCCACCCTCAATGTTTTAAAGATACAAAGGCTTTGTATGACTCAGAATACAGCGCTGCAGAGCCCAGATTGTATTTCAATATAGGCTATAGTCCCTACAGGGATTGTTAGAGGTATTGGATGAAAAATCAGTCAAAATAAAGTTGAAGGAAAAAGAATCAGTGCTAATGAATATGGGAGGAAGAAAATTATATAAATTCTAAATTGTATAAGGTTAATTGAGATTAAGTACTTGCAGCAGTATTCATGCATGCACCTTCTTTCTTGTATGGGAAGCCGTTCAATTTTCAATATATTGCACGTGACGATTCATGGCAGGTATGTTATTTTGTACAGCAGGATAATATGATTCATCAAGCTATTTGCAAAGGATGGGATGAAATAATAGTAGGAAATAACAGGTGATTAATTGTCAGCTCAGATTCAGACTCGGATCTTGATGTAATTTTCTGATTTGGATACATGGAAATTTTGAAACTTGCCTACTTTCCTAGGGTGATAAAAGCAGCATTGCAACTAGACCTTTTGCATCTTTCTTCTTGTACTTTGCTGCAAGACAAAATTTGACTACTGTCACATTTTTAAGCCAGAACAGCTTGTTGTACAGGTATTCTCCTTCCCATCAGGATTCAATCAAAGTCATGGGAACTGATGCCCTCAGTGCAGTGTCAGCTAAATTGGCTGGTCACCACGTGTTTGCATGCAGCCACTTGTAACGTGGACATGTAACACAGGTTCCTTCCCCCAATAACCATCTCAGTTTTACAGGTAATCTGTGGCAAGTAGGAAGAGGGCAGGATTACACATCTGGAGATTAAATTAAACAACTGCATGAAAACATCTGTATTTACTGCAGTTGTGCATACACTTCCCCCCTCCCCCATCATTTTTTTCAAGTGGATGGCTATTGTTAAGATGTTCTAACATGGCTTGCAGCCTTTGTTACAAAGCACAGTTTCTCTTCAGGATTTGCTTTGTGAGGAACAGTAAAATGCATAACGGTTTGGAAATCTAAGCCTGGAAAGAGCCAGAAGCTGTGAATGGCTCCTGTTGTAGTGCACAAACTGCTGCGAAGGGGGGATGTTGCAGAGGAAATGTTAGTTTAATTTGCAAATAGGCTGAGGAGGAATTGTAATATTGA